>CM049796.1:20792562-20932562 GCA_027422405.1 Ptychobarbus kaznakovi | reverse complement strand
TCTTTACCCGAATACACACACAAGCGACACTTCCGAGCGCTTTTGTTCGGTGTAAAGATCGGCTCGCGCTTCCGGGTTTACGTGCGCGTCTGCGCGGCGCGCTCCCGCCGCTGCGAGAGCAGCAGTGTTGCCATGTCCGTGGTTTTCCCGCGGAATTGTGCTACACTGTTTGCTGCGGGTCGAAGCTGTCCATAGACGTATCTTATATGTCTATTGGCGCTTTTCCACTGCATGGTACGGTTCGGCACGGCTCGGTGCGGCTCAGTTCGGGTCGGTTTGCGTTTCCACTGCAGTTTAGTACCGCTATAGAGTGGGCGGGATTATTCACGCGTCGTTATAATTGCGCCGCCTCTACTGCCGTGACATCATCGTAAACGCGCCACAAACAAACTCACAACAAAGAAAGGAGACGGAATAGTGTTCTTTTCTCGCATGTGGATGTTTTTAACAGCAATGGAGAGGTCTATGAGAATGCTTGTGATTTACCCCCAGCAGCAGAGACTGTGGTGACAGTGCCACGGGCTGTAACGTTAGATGAGGAGAGCAGAGATGTTCGTGCAGGTGTGCTGCGTTACTTGATTAGGTAACTATTCAGCGTGTTCTGTAAAGTGAATTATCAATAAACTTTTGAATATTTCAAAATATACAATGTATCCCTTGTTTTTTTTATTTATGTGATGGTTTTTATAATCGTGGCATTAATCATTTGTCTTTTTCAAGAGGTTCATTACGTGCTCATACAATAATACATATTTAATATAGTCTGGAGGTACACTTATTCGATCAGATTGTTTTTAATTGAAGCAAAACACAGATACAAAGGTAAAAATATAAACAGAAAACATACTCTGAAAATATAGCAAGTTCAAAAGTAACGTTATATACATAAGGCTTTTTCCTTCGGCGTCGCGCCATCAAGCTCTCACTGGATCCGCTCCTCGGCTATCAACGAGAGGAACGTCTGAACTTCCTCAACAGACAACGACACTGCTATTTTGTGGTTGATGCAAAAATGTGCGTTTGTTTAAACAGAAGTTGCGTCCGATCCTTCGCTGGCTGTGCTGATTTAAATCTAGCGGGTAGGGCTGTAGAGGAGGGTCTCGTGTCGCAAGTTCATTGACGCAGTTAATGACGATTCTCTCCGGCCAATCAGTGATCAGCAGAGTTTACACGTCACGTTTTGGTAACGGTACGGCTCGCTTGGAACCTCGGCTGAGGTGGTACTAAAAAAGTACCAGGTACAGTACCCAGTGGAAAACCCCCCAAAAGTGAACCGTACCGTACCGTGCCGTACCATGCAGTGGAAAAGCGCCATATGATTCTATCCCCCGCTCTTCTGTGATCCACCGCCAATATTTCCACCCCCGTTCTCTGATTGTTTACTTAGATTTGAGTGACCTAACATTCAGCCAATCACAGGCGAGTCATCTCTTGGGCGTGTCTTTCACGAGCTTTAAATCTCTCGCGGTTTCATTCATCCAATTCTTTGCTCTTTGGCCGTCAGGGGTAAAAAATGCACCCCAGAAAAAAGCAGAGGACGATTATGTTCTCTTTTCCCCCTAAATAGTCACACATAATAGTCGCGATGACACGATTCACGCGATCAAATTCCCATGTTATGATTTAACCTGCGACGCCGCATCAGGGCTCCACAGCGCGTGCATTTGCGACTGAAAGCTACTGCGTGCGAGTCGACTATTAAAACATATTTAGGAGTACATGTGTAACTGACCCGATCAGCATATTTGTGTTTGCGCGGAGGGGGCTTAAACGGGTTCTAACGTTCTGTAAGCGATCATGGCACGTTCCTAAAATTGCAACTATGGTGTTATAAAACACCAATTGGTATTCTATTTAGAGTTTATTCTATGAACATGAATGTACTTACTTTGCACAGTATGTATATAATTTATTTTCCTTTGAGGGTCACATCACCTGACAGAACCCCCCTCCACACTAGGGGTCGACCGATTATCGGCGCCGATATTAAGCATTTTACCGATTATCGATATCGGGCATTTTCAAAACAGATTTGCCGATAATTTGTATTTTTTATTATGCAAACAAACATACTATTTACAGGTGACATTATTTATTGGTGAATAAATAATACAGGTGAAATTATTTAATGTTTAAATGCACTATTTGGCACAGCCTGTCTGAGCTCAACACTGTGAGAGTGAGGCGATCTCTCAATCTCTGAGAAATCTCCGCCCACCGCTCATCTGAATGTAGAGAGTCACGAGTCCGACCAATCAACGCGGAAAACTGAAGGCAGTCTCATACCGAGAGCACTTGCTAACTGGAGCTGCCTCTGATCACGTATCAGTTGTCTCTCAGGTCAATACGATTGCAATAAATCACAATCCACTACACTGAAGTTGCAAAACACCTCAATATAACCTATGATGTCCACGATGCGGAAAATGCGGGCGGAATCGCGGAATGCAGTCATATAATGGAATTTACCGTATAACGCGGAATGTCGCGGAATGTGTCGAAGTTTGGATGAATTAATCAAAAGTAGGTCCGTACACTTAAATCGACTCGCGCTATGGACTAGTATCTATAAATATTAAGTCGCAAAAACACTATTTAAATATGAATCCTGCATGTTCTGCATCTCTGTTAATGAATGACACAGACGTGCGGTTTCATTTACTGCACACATACATACTGAAGCGCGTGCTGCTCGCGGTGTTTTCAGCGTCTGCCGTCTCACTAAATGAGGACATAAATACATGAACAACATCCCCAGAACTGCTCGGAGAGTCACTTCATGAGCATTTGACCGTTTTATTTGAGTAAAACGATCGTCATATCATATATACATAGGCTACAGAAACTTAAAAGGTCCTCATGGCAACCTGTCAAAATATAAGTTCGGTTTAGCCGAATATATTACTGTATACGTAATACAACTACAACAATTATTACAACTTTTGTTGAGAATAATCACACAATACGCTATTTCTTCCATGTTTTTAATTTTAATAAGTAAACTCATTTGTTTGCCAAAAATAAAGTCTGAACTCTCATTTGATTAAAAGATAAATTAAATTAATGTTTTTGCCTTCATTTGCACTGTACTGTAAATTAAACCAACGGAAATGTTGTTGTTATTAACAGTTTTCAGAATTAAAGACCTGTTTAAAAGCATTTAAAGAACGTTTTTTGTCAGAGCTCTTGATAACGGCATTCATTTTCATTTTTCCCAGACCGGTTATGCAGGTAATAATCCTCGGGAAAAAACATATAATTTCCACACACACACACACACACACACACACACACACACACACCACACACACACACACAACATTTTTAAATGGCTCGGACCCCAATAACGAATTGGTGCTATTGCTTGCTAATCAGGCACAAAGACTCACCTTACATGGCCAATAGGAGGTGCTACAATAAAGGGAAGCAACCAAAACCATGCATTATGTGGTGAATAACCTACTTTAGCAAACTAGTCCAAAGCCGCTCTGCAGGTCAGCACAAAGTGTTCAGAAAGATTGTCTGGAGTCTGTTATCAATAATGAAACAGCACAGCAAGGCTTTGATTGACACTGAATGCATGAACTGACACTCAATGCAATACAAGTGCATTCAGGAAGCATTGAGACCAAATTATTGTGTTTCATGCATTTTATATTGCAGTCTTATGCTAATACTCCATACCCCATCATCACATATTGCACTAACTTTAATTTATTAAAAAGCAACACCAAAATTATAATACATAAAGCAGCAGAAGCACAACAGTGCTTATGTTTCTCACTAAATCATAAACCTTTACTATGGCAAGAGACAAATACATATCCATACACGGTTCAGTCTTTTAATCTTTCCTGTTATTGTCAGACTTTGTAAGATGATTTTTCAATAAAAAGGCACAATTCTGGTTTCAATATTTTAATCAAATATCTCAAATTGCATAGGATACATAAACATGTGGTGCATAAAAATTGCAGGAATTATTAAAATGTGCGCAAGAATGATTCAAATGTTATCCCTTTTATATACCAAATAAATGCATGTTTTTCTAGGATTCACTACATATGATTTGCATCAGAGGGATTTAAACAATATTTTCCCCAATTAATCAAATCCATTGCATTTTCACATATATAACTCAGAAATAATAACTGATTCAGCAATCTCATCCAACCCTATAATTAGTATCGTTATTATTAATATCAGTTATTCTTCAGAGATTTGGTCAGATCTGTAAAATACACAGAAGAAATGTTATTACAGTCAAAAACATAAGCCACGTCTTACAGGCCCAATGTTATATAATTATCACAGATGTTTTAGTGTTGTCATTTCACAATATTAAAGCAAGGCTTTATCAGCACAAGTTCATTTAGGAGCAGGGCACAAGATCAGCGAATTTCATTGAAAGGCCACAAGTTTGCAGCGCTGCATATGGAAACATTCATAACAATTGTGCAGGTGATATGACACAGTTACAATCACAGCTGTGCATTTTGGTACACGTCAATGAATATGCTTTAACAGTACGCTTAAAAGTGATTTCATTGTACAAAATCATGCCTTTACATTGATATTATATGGTTTAAATCCAAAAGCTACTTTTGTAGCAAACATGACGTTTAATAATAAATCATTTGATTACAAATCCAGGTTGATCATTGGTTGAACTCTGCTATTGCACTGTTTGCATCGGGCTGTTTGGAAAGAAAAGGGCAAGTGTGTGACTAAGACATTGACTTCTCCAAGCAAGAGCTGCGTCAGGCCCTGCTGGAGAGCTTGTGTGCGGTGGGACGCCGGCGTTAGAGGTTGTTGAGCTCCAGAAGCGTCTGGTCCAGCACTTGGTGCATGTTCAGATTCTCCTCTTTGGCCTGGGCCAGTTTCTCTGGTGATGAGAGAACAAGACATTTAGTGAGAAAAATCAAGCGAGCAGGCAAACGAATCATGAAAAAAACTATACAAATGATTGTTATCAGTCTTTCAAATATAGTATATAGAGAATAAATTGTTTTTGTGGGACCATTGGTGCAGTCTCGGTAGATTTTTAGGATATTTTGGTGCTGAGACTCGCGTCTGTCAGAAGGAACAGTGCAAGCCTTGTTTTGGGGATGCCACGCGTGTCAGGTTTGATAACACAGTGTTACTTCTAAAAGAAAAGTAAGGCTTTACAATATTGTGTTGTTACTCCAAGAAAAAATATAATTGCATTACTTGGTTACTTTTATGGTAAGTAATGCATGTTACTTTTGCATTATTTTTGTCACCTGGGCTGAGCTTGCTTATTAAGGCCCTTTCAGACCTAAAGTGAAATGAATAAACCTCAGGCTGAAGGAACTGCCTCTGCTCGACTCAACACCGGGACAGAAGTCAATATATGTGACCCTGGAGCACGAAAACAGTGTTAAGTCGCTGGGGTACATTTATAGCAATAGCCAAAAATACATTGTATGGGTCAAAATGATATATTTTTATTTTATGCCAAAAATCATTACGATATTAAGATCATGTTCCATGAAGATATTTTGTACATTTCCTACTGTAAATATATTAAAACTAAAATTTTGATTATTAATATGCATTGCTAAGAACTTCATTTGAACATCTTTAAAGATGATTTTCTCAATATTTAGATATTTTTGCATCCTCAGATTCCTGATTTTCATATAGTCGTATCTCAGCCAAATATTGTCCAAACCATAGATGCATAAATCTCAATTTCAGAAAAATTGACTCTTATGACTGGTTTTGTGCTCCAGGGTCACACATGGGAAAACTATTTCATTGTAAATTTAAAAGTAATGCATTACACTTTAGTAGTTACTTGAAAAAGTTCTGATTATACAACTTGTTACCCCTCCAATGTTTCCATATTCCATCTATCAGCAGCTTTCATGAGTTTATCAAGGGTTTGTTCTTCAGTCAAACCAGCTATCAACAACAAGCCATGTTATTGAACCACCTGCAGTTTGTGGAAGCATTCAATATTTAATAAAGCCAGATCATATTAAAGAAGCCGTCAATAACACAAGCAACTCTTACCAGTTTGTGTCCAACAAAGTTACAAATTGATGTGACCGGAAAATAAAAAACAGGAATCTTGCAACAGTACAACACGTGACTCTCTCAGTCTAAACCCAGCTAAAGTCGTTTTATAGTGATTTGCTGTTATCTACAAAAAAAAATCATCCTTCATAAGGTGAAGAACATTCTGTGAAAATGTATTTTTATATATTTAATATTGACTGAGTAAGGTCATGTCAAAGATAGAAATCCCAGTGAAATTAATGGTAGAAATCAAACTTTGATGCTTATCTCATAATTCGATGGAGACATTAGCCTGGATTTCACAGAGAGGGTCAGATATAGTTTCTGCTGGGAAATGATGCAAAATAGAAACCGCAGTACTTTCTGAACGAGTTACACGACTGAGAGCTCATCTAGGAAATTATTCTGTAAATATATATATTTTGAGAATTTATGAATATTCAGCAACAGCAAAATAAAACCTCAAGCAAGTTTTTTTTTATGCGCATTTTGAAAATGTTGTTCACATCTTGATGCTTTCATCCAGCATTTTTATGCAATATTTGCAAACAAATACAGAAGTTGAAGCAAAGCCTAAACACCGGAAAGCCAAAACGATGATGAAAAAACAAAAAATAAATACAAAAAGTGACCATGGACCGCAAAACCAGTAATAAGGGTCAATTGCTGAATAAATAATATTTCCATTGATGTATGGTTTGGACAATATTTGTCTGAGATACAACTATTAGAAAATCTGGAATCTGAGGATGCAATAAAATCTAAATATTGAGAAAATCATCTTTAAAGTTGTTCAAATGAAGTTCTTAGCAATGCATATTAATAATCAAAAATTAAGTTAATACATTTACCAAAATGAAATTTACTAAATATCTTCATGGAACATGATCTTAATATCCTAATGATTTTTGACATAAAAGAAAAAATTATAATTTTGACCCATACAATGTATTTTTGTCTATTGCTACAAATATACCCCAGCAACTTAACACTGCTTTAGTGCTCCAGGGTCACACATACAGAACAGAGATTCCAAGAACAGCCAGTTACTAAATCTGGGGTTTGATGCAGTGGTCACTCCTGATTTTGTAATAACTACAGCATCATTTAGAAGTTGTAGACAAGAACCGTGAATGCTAAGTTTCATAACAGAAGACATAAAAACATTTAGCAATTTGCAGCTACTTTAATAAAGCGACTGCGGCTGACAGAGCTGCTCATTTATTTATAGTCCTAAAAAAACAACAACATCTGATACTTTGCAAACAAGAATTATAAACCAGTCCTGTGCTCAAAGATTTTTTAGTTTAGCCATTTTGCTTTTTCATTTGTGATAAGGTGACACATAAGAGTCCATTTTGTTTAGGTATAAGACACATTATAGTTCATTTTTTGTATAAAGTGTATATTATAGGATTGCTGTATGTCATAATGCTAATATCATACGTAATCTGTGCGGTCACACACACACATACTTCTGATGCGGAGACGTTTGCCTGAAATAAACAAGCCCTCTGGAACAGGTTCGCGTTCACAGAGTAAGATGCTTACCTTGGTTTTGGGAACCAGCGGTTAACAGCTTACTCAGAGTTAACTTACTCGGGTTAGTTAAACCTGCTTTCTGGAACACCTCCAGTTGTGTATATTGAACAGTTTCTCAATTGCTTTGGCACATTTTTTGAAACAGTCTTAATATCTAAACTGTAAAGGCATTTATCAAAACTGTTTGACCCCATCACACGTCTGCAAACGGTAGAAACTCACCCACAATATTTTATTCATGCTTCAAAACCTAGTTATTGTGTCAGTGACTTGGCCAGTGCCACCACAGTAAAACGTGTTTTTGTCATCGTGTGAGCCTCACTGGTCAAAATGTTTAGATGTTTGTTCACCATGGAAATATTGGTTATATGCAATTTTATTTCATGTGTTATATGCATTTTTTTTCTACTTTTTTGTTGTCAGAGTATAATATACAAGAATGTCAGTTTTGTATTGGGAAAAGTCAACACTGTAGTACACACAAAAAAACATTTATTTATACAGTACATGTACTTTTGTGTTACATGTAAACTGAAGATCCACTATTGTTTATTGATTTTTGCACACTGTTGTCTTCCGCTTACACCACACATCCTCATGCATCCTCCCATTGCTCATCAAGCTGCTGTGAATGTTCAGTCTACACGCAACATTTCTACAGATATACAGTGGTTACGGAAAGTATTCAGACCCCCTTACATTTTTCACTCTTTTTTATATTGCAGCCATTTGCTAAAATCATTTAAGAAAAACACAGAATTGTTGACATTTTTGCAGATTTATTAAAAAAGAAAACTGAAATATCACATGGTCCTAAGTATTCAGACCCTTTGCTCAGTATTTAGTAGAAGCACCCTTTTGATTTAATACAGCCATGAGTCTTTTTGGGAAAGATGCAACAAGTTTTTCACACCTGGATTTGGGGATCCTCTGCCATTCCTCCTTGCAGATCCTCTCCAGTTCTGTCAGGTTGGATGGTAAACGTTGGTGGACAGCCATTTTTAGGTCTCTCCAGAGATGCTCAATTGGGTTTAAGTCAGGGCTCTGGCTGGGCCATTCAAGAACAGTCACGGAGTTGTTGTGAAGCCACTCCTTCGTTATTTTAGCTGTGTGCTTAGGGTCATTGTCTTGTTGGAAGGTAAACCTTCGGCCCAGTCTGAGGTCCTGAGCACTCTGGAAAAGGTTTTCGTCCAGGATATCCCTGTACTTGGCCGCATTCATCTTTCCCTCGATTGCAACCAGTCGTCCTGTCCCTGCAGCTGAAAAACACCCCCACAGCATGATGCTGCCACCACCATGCTTCACTGTTGGGACTGTATTGGACAGGTGATGAGCAGTGCCTGGTTTTCTCCACACATACCGCTTAGAATTAAGGCCAAAAAGTTCTATCTTGGTCTCATCAGACCAGAGAATCTTATTTGTCACCATCTTGGAGTCCTTCAGGTGTTTTTTTAGCAAACTCCATGCGGGCTTTCATGTGTCTTGCACTGAGGAGAGGCTTCCGTCGGGCCACTCTGCCATAAAGCCCTGACTGGTGGAGGGCTGCAGTGATGGTTGACTTTCTACAACTTTCTCCCATCTCCCGAATGTATCTCTGGAGCTCAGCTACAGTGATCTTTGGGTTCTTCTTTACCTCTCTCACCAAGGCTCTTCTCCCCCGATAGCTCAGTTTGGCCGGACGGCCAGCTCTAGGAAGGGTTCTGGTCGTCCCAAATGTCTTCCATTTAAGGATTATGGAGGCCACTGTGCTCTTAGGAACCTTAAGTGCAGCAGAACTTTTTTTGTAACCTTGGCCAGATCTGTGCCTTGCCACAATTCTGTCTCTGAGCTCTTCAGGCAGTTCCTTTGACCTCATGATTCTCATTTGCTCTGACATGCACTGTGAGCTGTAAGGTCTTATATAGACAGGTGTGTGGCTTTCCTAATCAAGTCCAATCAGTATAATCAAACACAGCTGGACTCAAATGAAGGTGTAGAACCATCTCAAGGATGATCAGAAGAAATGGACAGCACCTGAGATAAATATATGAGTGTCACAGCAAAGGGTCTGAATACTTAGGACCATGTGATATTTCAGTTTTTCTTTTTTAATAAATCTGCAAAAATGTCAACAATTCTGTGTTTTTCTGTCAATATGGGGTGCTGTGTGTACATTAATGAGGAAAAAAAATGAACTTAAATGATTTTAGAAAATGGCTGCAATATAACAAAGAGTGAAAAATTTAAGGGGGTCTGAATACTTTCCGTACCCACTGTATGTACTGTACACATTTAAATGTATTTATACAGCACTGCAGCTGCTGTTGTGACGCTCGTCCTCGTTAAAAATGGTAGTGATTGTGCCGGGCAAACTCTATACGTGACCCTGGAGCACAAAACCAGTCATACGGGTCAAGTTCTCGAAATTGAGATTCATGCTGAATAAATCATATTTCCATTGATGTATGGTTTGGACAAGGGTTTTTCAACATTTAGGACATGCGCCCCCCCCCCCCAAGTTTGTCTAATTTCACTCGCGCCTCCCATGGGCATAAATCCCGGGGGGGACGGAGGGGACATGTCCCCCCCATCCGATGGGGTTGTCCCCCCCCAAAAAAAAATACCGTTTAGATTCTTTGTCAAAAAAGAGCATGCAGCTACAGATGTTGTTGGTTGAAAAAATCACATCAATGTATTACCAGTCTTAAAATAATGTATGTAGTAGAAAATGAAAAAATATGAAACTAAAAATGCTGCTTTAGTTAAACCAAACAAGTTCCCCCTCCCCTTCCTCACAGTGGTTTGGCCCACTGCCTGCTTTCCCAGTTCATCTCACCTACTCCACACACGAGTCAGGTGTGTGGCTGCGGCTCAGTTAATGTTGAACTCCAGTAAGTAGGGTACTTTATTCACTTTAAATAAAGCGATTCTCTTTAATGTAGTTGATGCAGCAGACTCATTCATAAATTAGTTGCGGCAAAAATGCAGATTAACGTTACCGATGTAATTTTCCATGAATCTGCTATATTAGCGATTAAAATATTACTTATCTAGTTAACGTTAGCTTGTTTACAATAGCTTGTTGCATAGTGCACTGCAACTTATGGGGGTTTTCCACTGACTGGTACCAGCTCGGTTCGGTTCAGTTCGGTTCTGCTCTGTTTCGGACCTACAGTTTTCCACTACAACTGGTTGCTATAGCGACCAAACATTCTGAGAAGCAGCACGAGCAGAGCGCTCTAAGCTGAGGTAAACAACCTGGCATCATTACAATCGTCAGCATGGATGAAATAAAAGGGATTTTATAATTTCTTATCCTTGGTTTGTGGCTGTTTGAAATGTGCTGATCTGCTTTGTCATTGAACCTGAGAAAAACTTTGAAAATAACCATAATGACGCAGTCTCCGTGCTACAATAATAATGATAGAAGCAAAGTTTTTCACTGTGGGGACATATCTTTATAAGTACAATTTGACTATTATTTGTGTCCCCTTCAAAAATTGCTCATGAGAAATTTTATATTTTTTGTCCCCCCCTACCGTTAAATGAAATTTACGCCCATGGCGCCTCCCCCAACACAACCCCCCCCGCCCCCTATTATTTTATTCACACATTCACACCGAATTACTTCATTAACATTAACAAACAGAAATATCCATTAAAGCTATTAAAACAGCAAATTATTTTTCTTTTGCTCTTTTTGATTAACAATTTATATAAGAAATGCATGGATCCGTTAGATTGAAGTACATTTGATATGTATTTTGCTGTTTACGTTCACGTACAACAACCGACTGTGCTTATGAGGATGCTCTCGGCTCAAGTCATATTACTAATCAAAAATTAAGTTGATATATTTACGGAAGGAAATTCACTAAATATCTTCATGGAACATGATATTAATATCCTAATGATTTTTGGCATAAAAAAGAAATTAATAATTTTGACCCATACAATGTATTTTTGGCTATTGCTACAAATATACCCCAGAGACTTAACACTGCTTTTGTGCTCACATATAGGACTGCACACAACACAGTGGAGAATGCAGAACATATATGGTGAGAGATACATTTTCCTAATTACAAAGTAAACAACCCATGAAATGTAAATATTTTTTGTACATTTTAAAATGCTCTTTTACTGATATCATTATGCAAGTACAGTAACCCCCCCCCCCCAATAGGGGTGTGGAATAGTTTGTCATTTGCTAATCTCACGTGACTGATATATTTCTGTGAATACATGCAACCTCCCTGAAACCATGTTAGCTCTGCCTGCTGTTCGCAGGGTCTGTTCTTGTGCACTATTGCAATAGTTTACGCAACGATTGGACTCAGACTGATTCACTCAACATCTGTTCTACACAACCTGAATGATTCACAGCATAAAATACATGACAAATCTGTGATTATGGCTGTGTGATATGACGATATATATCGGATGGACGAAATAAAAAGTCTATCGGGGGTGAAGAGGAGACAGAACGACCACAAAACCAGGAGCTTGTTACTAAACGAGGGACTACATCTGTAGCATGTTCACGCGTTTTTAAGCACTGCAGTTTTAAAACAACCGATTTTAAGCCGTTATATGCGTGCGCCGTCTCTCTGTGTGAGAGGAGCGCTTTTTCTTTTTTTGCCGACTTTGAACAATTACATAAACACACTTATATGCGTCAGAATCCCCGTCTTTGCTAGTATCCTCAAACACAGCAAATTAGGTCTTAAGAGAGTAAACGGCAGAAAGAGAAAACGCATATGTAACAGTAACTGAGCTATATTGGATCCGGACTTCGGTCTTAAAGGGGAAGCTGTCCAATATTCGTTCTGTCTGCCATTCATGTTAATCATAGCACACTGCTAGAAAATCTTTCCCTGCTCTCGACTAAATCACTTTTGTAGCTTTAATCAGAATACATACAAAATAATAATGATATATTTATAATATGTATAGAATCTATACATAATACACATGTTAATTATATCTATCATAGATAGATAGATATAATTAACTAATTAATTTACACAATGTATGTAGTGTTTCTTATGTATTGTAGTTTTTTGTCCTATTGCTTGCAATTAGTTTCTTATCCTTATTTCATCACCGTTTATTTATCTTCAGTGAGGTTGAGTTTTTCTCTCTCTCTTTATGCTTGTATTAGTTTGATATTGACATTGGTGACAATGATTATGAAAATTATATGGCATCAAAGATTTTAATATAATAAAAACCTTTTTAAAAGAAAAAAAAAATCACTATATCGATATATATATTGTTATCGTGATATAACATTTTGGTCATATTGCCCACCCCTAACTGTGATAATGCAAAATGAATCAAGAAGCAATGAAACAGAAGACATTTTTACATTTATTACAGCAGCAGGATAAAAGTAAAGCAGCGGCGAGCACGTATGACACAGATGCTAAACATCGGCTTGTCGAGAACAACACACAATGCGGACCGCTCCATTACAAAACTGAACAACACCACCTGATGTCCGATTCACAGTCACATGGAGAAAAACAGACAGAACACAGAAGAGGAGAAGGACGAGGAGGAGACCGAGAGAGCGTTTAGAGGGTAGTCATGTCGTTTAGAGCCAGATCCAGCTCCTCGCTGAGGGCTTTACCCTTCAGTTTCTGAGCATACACCTCATCTGTACGTTGTCCCAGAGGAGAACACACACACACACACACGAGACGGACAGAACGAAACAAGCAGCAGAAAGAGAAAATAATACCATGAGATGGAGGACAAATCACAGTTGCTTCACTGCAATATCTGAACAACAAGCAATCTTGGTTAGAAAACCGTGCCTCAAGCATCATTTTCAGTCTCGATCAGTGGCTCTGAAATGAAACCCATGATGCATGCTCTCACATGTCGTCTACTTATTCCCTCAACATCTAAGGTGTCAGAGTCACCTCGCCAAAAACAGATGACATGCAGTTTCAGTCCATCAAAAGACACAAGATCCATCAGTAGGAAACGCACACAGCGCCTACGACAAGCAACATTAGTATATGACATCCGCCTCTATCTGGTCATGCCAAACCTTTTCTTTGAATCATTTTGGTTACAAAACATGGGAGAGAGGTTATAATTAGAACGAGCGAGGCAGCAAAACTGCTAATACACACAAGTAGATGGCTGTTATTTTGTCATTAGTGCCGTCACTCTTTACAAGCAGCAGAACATATCTTGAAGAAGTACCTTCTAAATCATCAATGGTCTTCTCAAGCTTGGCCACAGACCTCTCAGCAAACTCAGCACGCGTTTCAGCCTGGAGGAAAGAAAAAAAGACATTTATATCAGAATGAATATTTTAGAAATATTACAGCGCTATTGTACTCAGTCACATGTGTAATGATGATCAATGAGAGGATTGAATGGTTGAATGGCCTGAATGGTTTTGTTAATCAGTCTGATTACACTGCATTGTTTGAAGGGGTTTTTCACTCAATGAAGACAGAGAGCATTAAGAGCGCTGGATGAAGGGACTGTGATCAATCAAGTGAAACTAAACCTGCAAATGCATCCTATCTTTTGCCAGAGATAAAGATCTTTTTCATCTCGGAGATAAAGAAGTTAAACCTTGCATGGATGGACTGACCATATTAGTGAACCAGTGTCGGCTTATAGGCAAGACAGTGTATAAACCAAGTTCATATACTGTACAAATAATTTCATATACACACACACATATATATATATATATATACACACATATATACACACACACACACACACAGTCTTTTTAGTATTTAATTAAACCTAATCAGTGACAATACTCTCAAAACTGAACTGCCGTGTTCACTCAACAACCTCAGTCATAAAAGTGTATCCATAAATAAAATCTCTAGAAATCAATAACCTACCAAATCAGTTCTGGTTACACAAATGATAAGACTTCAGTCTGTAACTGAACATGTGCCATTGAAACCCATGATAAGAAAACGGTGTTTGTCCGTATTCGTAAGTGTTAGTAACTGCATTATTTCTGTAAGGGTAGTGCTGTGTGGACTGAAAAGCTTGTATTTATGCACGATCATGTTCACGGTTTAACACATTACTGCAGTTTCTATGGCCAAGGATGTTTAATCTGGTTTCAGATCGCTTTAACATAATAACAGGCCTAACAACGTTTTCAATCTTTTTCAAACCCCTTTGACCTAAATTATTTACTTGAAGTACCCCCTGAGATTTTAAGTAAATATTTAAATAATGAAATGGCACATTTGCATGTTTAACTTTTCAGTTTCATATCAGTTTCACAAGTATTTACATAGCTATTTTTATTATTACACTCCAAAAATTATAAAAAAAAATCATATTACTGTAGTTCTTAAATTTGTTCAACAATAATTTTTTTTAATATAGGGTTTCCCAAAAATATATTTTTTATACATTTAAGATTTTACATTTGCATAAATCTGTAAAATTTCTTAGCATAAACGTTTTAATTTACATATATTTTTTAATTAATTTGTTAATGGTAAATGTACCAACTCACGAAGCCCCTGCAATCCCCTCACGAACCACCAGGGGTTTGCGAACCCCACTTTGGGAAACCCTGACACATACAGTATCAGATTGAAATGAGTCAAACGGCTTGAGTTTATAGCTGATAGAGAGGAGCAGTTATCCTGGACTTTCATACACTCACCTCTTTGAGCTTGTCAGTGAGTACTCGGATTTCCTCTTCATACTTGTCTTCCTTTGTGGAGTACTGGGGAGTAAATAAAACACGAATCAGTGATGCTGCAGCGATTAGTGTGTGAAGATGAACTGAAGACGAAGCATTTATCACAATCTGTGCAATAATTATGCCTTTGAAGATAAAACAAAGGTTTTATTTACATACCATTCAATATTTAAGAATTCTTTAAAGGCTAAATAGATTACAAAAAAATGAATAAATATGAAAATGCATATGAAGAGAACATTGCATAGCATTGGGAAAAGAGCGATGGCAGTGAAGTCTAAGGAGACGGGGAGTATGAGAAAGCTATTTTACTCAACCAAGGGAACAATTCACTTTATTGGCTAATCTCACCTTATATGCAATGCATCTAATTCTTAAGTTTAGCTTACAATTTGGATAAATGACATGTGAAATACAATCATTTGTTGTACAAAGACCAAATTACAACAACAAATAAAGATTAGCCCCGTGATAGTGAACATGGGCATGACTTGAAAATGAATAGCAGGGCATTTGGACGTTTCACTGCAACACACACTAGGGCTCTGCCTACCTTCTCAGCCTGTGCCTCCAGGGACTTCAAATTGTTGGTGACATTTTTCAATTCTTCCTCTAGGTCACCAGATTTGCTGTACCACAGTAAGAGATGCAGGAAAAGAAAGGGCAAAAGGAAAGGAGAGAGACAGAACTTTGAGGAGATAGGAAAGGCAGCGGTTTAAGCTAAAGAGACCCCAACCTGAATGAAACTGAGGTCATTCCCCTTCATTTTGGCTGAATATTAGAGCCATTCAAAGTTTCAAGCACATCAGGCACTTTAAATGTCTTTACAGGTTATTCACGAAACAGTTTCTTAAGCAATGCATAATTTAACTGTACCCGAGGACTGGCTACTTTAATAATAAACTAATAATTAATAAAAAAATATATAATAACACAAACTAAACTATGATAATAGTATTAAAAATAATAAATAAAATAACAAAAAAGGTGCTTGTTACACAACAGCAGTAGTTAAAGTGTGGTGTTCCCCAAGGCTCTAGTTGAGGTCCCTTTTTCTTTTGCAAAAGATGTGTTTATCTGCACAGGGAGAGAGCCGAGAAGAGCAGCACTGGAGGACACAGATCTCCGAAAGCGAGGACAGGTCAAGGGAAGCCGTAGTTAACGTGCTACATCAGTCTCTCGGCAGTACCTTTTCCTCTCCGGCCATCATGGATTTCAAATTCTGGTCCATGAGTTTAAGTTCCTCCTCCAGCTGCCTGACTCGGCTGGGTTAGTCCAAAACGGGAGGTAATGGGGTGTCACAGGATAAGGAGCAAAGGATCATGCATTTTGACAATCAGAAACCTTGCTGTTGTTAAATAATCCAGAGAACTCTTCTGCTATTTTATTTGCAGCAGCCAGAATCCTGGAAATGCTGAATGTAGCTTTGTAATTTGTTTCCGGTAACACAGAGATGCATCTTAAACTCATGCAAACGTAATGCACTTTTATTACCATCTCATTTACATAATCACACACATTGTTTCTGAGTAAATTAATACAATCAACACATTTTTTGGCAAGGAATTTAATTAAGCTTGCTTATGTTTTCATGATGTTAGTGCTAGCCTACACTTCTAGCATCCAGGAATATGCTCCCAAGTATCAGTATCAAATATCAATGACTGCAGAATACCCTGTTAACACACAGACACACCATTTTTTTATACCGAGGTATACCGAATACAATTTTTTGAGCTTCGAAGCTCCGGTAGTAATTAACACCGATTATTCGAAGCTTTGGAGGCTGAACATATTCTCCTCTCTAATAAAGGCATGAATTTCTGTATGTCTTTTAATTATGTCGAAAACCGTTCATCCGAACGACTTCATGCGTGGCGGGTTTGTTGCTGCAGACCCAAGAGAGTGCAGTGTCGCATTTTGGTGTAATATGGACACGCGACACTATCAGAATTAATAAACTTGTAATAAACTACAGGCGCGCCACATGCGGACAGGGCTTATGCTCCGAGAACGGACACTGCACTAGCGATACAAACACACGTCTGTTAAGAGCAATACTTTTAATAAGGTAGCCCAGTGCTTAATTTGTAAATTGAGAGGTCCCAGAATAAAGCGGGGTAACGGACATGAGATTAGAGGAGGGAGAGACCAATCTTTAGTGATTGAAAGCATGCATCAGTTGCTTTTATAGGGTTTGTAAGGTCATGAAAAACCTGGAAAAGCTATGAAATTTTAAAACAGAAATTTCCAGGCCTGGAAAAGTTTTGTAAAAGTTATGGAATTTTATTTCACAAATCTCTGTATACTAGAGTTATATTGAATCAGGTCCTGAATTTGTGTGTATATCGCATAGTTTTACTCATTCCCGCAGCTTTCTAGTTTATAATGAGGGAAATTCCTGCAAACATTAATTCAATATAGCAAGTAGGTTAGATGATTAAATAAATCCACACAAACTAGCAGATTAAATCAGTCATCTGAAAACAGCGCAAGTGATTCAGCTGGACCGCGTCTTCTCAAAGCGGCTCTTCACATCAGGACATCTCGTCTGCTCTACAATAGCTGCTGCACGCTGATCCAAGACCTTCGCTCGCATCTCGGGACAGTTGACAGAAGAAAACGCATGCATCGCTTTCGGTCTTGTGATTGAGGGTCCGTTCACATGTCGCATCTTTTGCACGCTTATGTTAATTATTTCAAATGTAGATGTGCGGCAAGCACGCTCATAATAGAAGATTTTTCATTAAACATATGCATGCACGAACGTCTTTCATTGGCGAACGGTCTGTTGCTGGTGCAGATGTTCAGCCAGGCGGACAAGTTGAGAACCGTTTCGCGGGGGATGCCAGGTGTAAAAAAATAAAAAAGGATATTCGAATATCAAAATTGAAAATCGAATACCAACCCACTGAACGAATATTAGAATAATCGAATATCCTGGTCCATCCCAACACACAGGGCCCTATATTAACGATCTAAGCGCATGGTCTAAAGCACACAGTTAGGGTGTGTCCGAATCCACTTTTGCTAGTTTAACGACGGGAAAATGGTCGGCTCACCCGGCGCATGGTCTAAACGGCAGAATTTTAAGGCGCACAGACTGAACACGTCTCCAGAGAGCAATCGGATCTGCTCATGCGAGAGCAAATAGGCAGGCTAATTCTGATACACGCAATGATTATCCATTGTAACATGTATGACATTTTTATATTTATGTAGCCTACACAATGATATTCTTTTACACTGTAATACTTCAATTTGTAATATTTGGCATGTTTGTGTGCTGCTGCGCATCCCTGTGTGTAACAAGCAAAGTGAACGTGTGTTGTGGACCCGCCCAGAGGACGCATTTTCTACTAACGTGCTTTTTAAATAACAAAAACAATTATGCGCCATTGACTTTAGACCAGGTTTGAGTTGGTCAATGGCGCAGTCTATTTTCAGTTCCTCAAAATAGCAACACGCCAACAATGCGCCTGAACACACCTCGTTTTCAGACCAGCATGCAAAATGCACAAATGCATTTGCTATTTAAACAACGCAGCACAGGATTTGAAAATGATAATTGCATCGGGCTAAAACTAGCAAAAACACTTGCGCCGGTTGTATGATAGGGCCCACAAGGTTACTGATGTTATTTATTTGTGAATAAAGCAATAAAGTTCAGTCTCAACTAAACTTTTTAATATGCATGATATGTACTTACGCCTCAGCCACTTCAGCTCGCTCCTCAGAGCGCTCAAGTTCAGTCTCAAGAATCACCAGTTTACGCGCCACCTGCAGAGACACACACACACACACACACACACACACACACACACACGTTATGGAGGAGGAAGTTAATCTCCAATAAACAATAATGCAGGAAAATTCAGGTTTCGGTATAGTGACATATCTTCCACACTAAAAAAACAAACATATATTAACTCTGTGACCATTTGATCAAGGAAGCAGCATGTTTGTTCTTCAGTTGAAGTGCTTACATATCCTGAAATATCAATCAGACACAATGACAGAAATTGCAGCTGCATAGGAAACTTGTAATATACATGCAGGGTGTCTATGATACTATCTTTCAAACTTGCAAGAAATGGTCACAAGCCAATGCTACGTATAAATATATCCTTTAAATAAATAAATGTGACCCTGGACCACAAAACCAGTCTTAAGTGTCAATTTCTCGAAATGTAGATGTATACATCATCTGAAAGCTGACTAAATAATATTTCCTTTGATGTATGGTTTGGACAATATTTGTCTGAGATACAACTATTAGAAAATCTGGAATCTGAGGATGCAAAAAAATCTAAATATTGAGAAAATCATCTTTAAAGTTGTTCAAATGAAGTTCTTAGCAATGCAGATAACTAATCAAAAATTAAGTTTTGATATATTTACGGTAATACATGTACAAAATATATTCATGGAACATGATCTTAATATCCTGATTTTTGGCATAAAAGAAAAATTTATAATTTTGACCCATACAATGTATTGTTGGCTATTGATATAAATATACCCCAGCGACTTAACACTGCTTTTGTGCTCCAGGGTCACAAATATGAAATATAAGAAAACATGAATAAATTATTTCTTCGTTATTTCCAGTAAGTTTATGGGCTTACTTTGCCTTTTGTTTTTTTACTTTAGTCTGAATCCTTAATGTTTCTGAATCTAGAAATGATAATTTTTCCATTCCACCATTGTGAACTTTTTTGGAACTTTGATGCATGGCCATAATTCCATATACAGTGAAAAGCATCTCCTTATAAGAAGCCTGATGTAAATTAATTCCAGTCATTTAATAACGTGAGGTTGGCTGGCATGCACACCTCCTCATATTTGCGGTCAGCCTCCTCAGCGATGTGTTTGGCCTCCTTCAGCTGCATCTCCTGGATCTCCATCTTCTCCTCATCTTTTGTTGCTCTGTTCTCTATCACCTTCATTCCTCTGTTTGGAGAGACCACACGGTCAGTATTACATTCAGAGGTGCCCTGACAGACAAACTCGGCAAGTCTAAACACAACAGGTTTAAGATCATGAAACGGTGGACGGATGGGTGATCCTTTACAGAGTGGCAAGTTTGTCTTTCGAATGGCAAAAAACGATTTGAAACTACCTGAAACTGGCTTTGAACAGGTGTGAAAAAAATACATTTCATGTTTTTATCCCGATTACAAAAAACTAAAGGGATGCATGTCAAATAAATAAAAACACTGCCCCGTGAACAAAGGCCAGGGGCCTGTACCATGAATCCGGTTTAGCTAGCTAGCCAGATACGTTTCAGTTTAGTTTGCACCAATCCTGGGTTTAAGGTACCATGGAAGTGGCTTTTGGTAGTGTTCATCACCATAATAACTTACGCTCCACAGATAACCTTAGGTTATGTTCTGGTTTAGATATCTCAAACTGAAAATTGACCAATCAGCTTCAAGCAAAGTTACACATCATTGATGCAATAAAGCCAGTTCCTCTTACTCCAAATTAAAGGACGCTACATAGCCAAACATTTTAAGAGATAATCATCTGATTTTAGAGATGATTATTTTTATAACTTTTATATGATTTATTTAAAACCCCTTAACTGTCACCATCCCACAGGTGGGACGTTTGCCATTATATGTTTAAAACAATAATATCTTACTCTAAACCTGAACTAATCTTAACAAACTATATATCATTGGAAAGCTCTCGGATTGTAGTTTTCATTTTTGCCCACAATTTTGCAAAATATATTTTGTTGTGACAGAAATTTACTAATTTATAACAAGGGTTTGCAGCAAAAAAATCAAAGGTATACTAAGAGTTGTGTCCTTTACTATGAAAGTCAAAACACCCACTCACAATCATGCAAACTTTGGTTTTTAGGCTAAATATTCATAACACAACAATTTCTAATAGTATTTTTACCAAACTATATATATTTTAAATTGCATATGTATTGTTATTCATGTTTGATGCAGCATGATTTCAATAATCATGTCCATTTGAGACATGATCAAGTATGAAATCCACTTTCTTTTGTTTTATTTCTATTTCAAAAACAATTTATACCCTGTTTATTTTCTAAAAATATATTTGGAATACAATGTTTTGAATAAAAAAAAAAAAAAAATAAAAATTGTGTGTTTTGAGATCAAGTGGTAAACAAGTGTCACTAACAGAGCATAGGAATCCCCAATGAAGAAAAATGACACCTAGTGTCCTTTGTTGGTACTGCAGCTAAAAGTCTCACAAAATCTACAAGGTTTGTGATATCAATTCCAAATTTATAACACAACTTGTTTAGACTTCCTGCTATAATTTTCTAGCATTTTTAGGGTAAAACCTCCTTTGGAATATATATTTTTCCATAAAAGAAAAAATATATATTATAGTCCCTTTTTATTATAATAAACTTAAATTGCTATAACTTTTTTATAATATTTTTTTTTCAAATGCAGACACTTGTACCATAAACATCCACGTGTTTTCTTAAAAACAAGACCAGAATGAAGCTTATATGTAAAAGCATTCCATAATTACATCCATTTGAAGATGGACATCACCTTTTCAATTCTGAACTCAAAAAGGGGGGTGACAGTTAAGGGGTTAATTATTATACCCTTAATACATTACAAAAGCTAGCTTAGTTTAATATTAATTAAGCTTTTATTTTAAATCAAATATAAACCGATAATACGCAATATAAAGAAGTTTTAGAATGAAAAGCTTTAACCATGACTACATATGAGCTTAGATTTGTAAGTGTTTTTATACCTAGAAATATTATAAACTCTATAAACTAACTTTACAACTTTTACTTGCACTTATATGGTAAGATGTTTTCTTTACGTTTTCCTCTTTCACGGATCGATCGTTTCATCTTGCGGTGTAAATGTGTTTATATTCTTCATATTGTTCAATCTTTGGTAGTGAATCGCACTGACTCTCTCACGAGAGGTTTCAAGGCATGTGATTGGCTGCTCATTACTGATGTCACACTTTCACGTGCACGTGCTCCATTAACTCAGGATCAAGCCCGAGTTGACAGAGAAAGTTGATGATTAGCTTCATGGTACAAACAAAGCCGGATCGGACTGGTTTGGTTTTGTCGCTCTAAACTAATCCTGTAACACTGAGTTTGTTGAGCCACCATCATGGTACAGGCCCCGGGTGTGTCGTTTAAGTGTTAAAGCCGCCGCGGTCTCACCTCTCGCTCTCATCCGCAGCTTTCTCTGCCTCCTCCAGCTTCTGTAGCGCGGTGGCGAGTCTCTCCTGGGCACGATCCAACTCCTCCTCTACCAGCTGGATACGTCTGTTCAGGGACGCCACCTCAGCCTCAGCCTGCCATCACAGGACATTCAGTCAACGCACACAACTGTGATCTGGAACATGTTGGATAATGTGACGGCAACATGCAATGTGAAAATCTTAAGATCAACGTCCAATAGAGTGCAAAATTACATCTAGAGCATCAAGTTAAAACAAGTTTGCCCCCAACCACAAATTTTCTTTCTTCATATTGTTATGCTTCCTAAAAAAAGTGTCTTTAAAAAAAAAAAAGTAAAAACAGGTAGACTTGTTACAATCAGTATATAAAAAAAAAAAAGTTTTTCTGTATTATACTGACAAAAGTTGTTTTCATATCCTAACCGGTGTTCTCATCAGAACAATGTGCAAATTGAAGCCTATTATATTAGGGCTGTGTATTGGCAAGAATCTGGCGATACGATACATATCACGATACAGAGGTTGCGATACGATATACTGTGATACTGTAAGCAAGCCGATATATTGGGATATTTTTTATTTTAGGAATAGAATATATGTTTAGGAAAGCTGTCATTAGGAGCACACCACAAAATGCAAACCTTAGCAATAACTAAATAAACAAATAAATACAAATTGTGTAACCAGAACACAGTAGGATCTGCATTTGCGATAACCGGTCCCTGTAACATTCAACATTACTGACCCATTTTTTGTGCAGCACGAGTCAAGGGGGGAAATTAAAGTGCTTCCATGACGCTTTAGTTAAATGTATAAAATGTATATTATAAAAAAGACCCTGCTTTAAAGGTTCACAGTTAAAGTTTACAATTGTAATATACAATGACATACCATTTTGATCTGAACAAAAAAATTACATCTGCTCAAGGCAAAGCAAGTTTATTTATATAGCACATACACCATGGTAATTCAAAGTGCTTTAAATAAAAGAATGTGAAATAGACAAACTAGGAATGAAAAAAAGTGTGTGTATATATATATATATATATATATAAATTGATTTTAAATTAATTTAAAAACGATATCATATCCATGCACAACTAATACATCAGAACATTCACTGTACTAAAATACAGTGTAAAATAAATACTGTTTCCACAATTCACCACAAAACTATTAATGATTCAAACATACAGTGATGTCTGAACAAATGATAGATATTAAAACAGGTGTACATCACACGAGTACAGACTCTTACTACTGTAGTCACGTCTGACATGGTTTCCACATTTCTGTGCGTTCAGTATACGTTAGGAGGACCAATACAAAAATACACTAATTGTATTAAATTGAAATAGGATTAGTCAAATCTATTCTTTTGAATCTGAAATTACAACATTGTCATTAATGAGGGTAATAAAAGCAATTGGAATGTTCAAAAAAAAAAAGATTTCTCAAAAGCTCCAAAAGAACCATCGATGCAACCAAAATTGTTACATTTATGCATTTCTCCAAAGCACCACTCCAGCTATACATTTGATTCATTCACTGGCAATTATAAAGCAGACGTTCCCATCGGACACATTCTCTCTGAACTCGCTGGCTTTAAAGTTCACTAGGTAAAGTGTTGAGCTCACTATCTACTGTTTGCTTTAATAGTTAACTACATGCTAGCAATGCTATTACTGTGTTAACCCTTTAAAAGTGGGAACATTTAATCATGTCACCAAACACAGCCCACAATGAACATGTTTATCATTTTAAAGAAGTCCCCTAAAACAACATGCCTGTACCTATCAAACCATATTCAAAAATTAGCAATTCTGATATATCTTTATGCTAATAACATCTTTACAGCAGAAGTTCTTCTTCATAATCTAGTAAAACGACACGGCTCAGTACAAAGGTGGCCTAATTTGTTTGTGGGTTGCCAGCTTAAAATCCAGGATAAAATATAAAAATAGCTAAAACAACTGACGTTTGAGATCATTTTTAATAAATCTAAACCAAATCTGGATTTATTTTCAAAGTGTGTGAGCAGAATTAAAGTTTTCAGTAGAAATATCACATTCAAATAAAGTGTTCGACTGAGTAAATGACTTCATGCATAGAAATATTTTTAGGGAAAATGTAATTTCAAGTAATATATCAGCTGCTTTTGTTCTGACCTTCTGAAAAAGTATTTTTTTTAAGTAAATCACATTAAATGAGCTTTTTGTGATTGCTCAGATCAGATAATGTTACATGCCGATGATGAAAACTATTACTAAACTTAACTTGGGTTCAGAAATTGTCAATGTTTCTAACATCAACAATACTGTGTGTAACTATAGCCGTCGTTTTTGCAGATTAATGTTATCCTCACTTTCTAAGCAATTCAATCTCAGACTACTTTCAGATTACTCATTACACATGAACAATGTCATTAAAGACAGAGCGCAGAAAAAAATACATCTTTCAACAACATCTTCACTTTGATAAAGCTAGAATACAGATTAATATCGCGGAGCAGTCAGGACAGATTTAGCATGAATTTGCATACACAAGTCATTTGCACATCGCATGCATGTGGGACTCGTGTAATTTTAACAACTGTTTTGGTCTAATGAAAGGTTGTTTTTCAGAAAGATGTTGTGTCAGCTGAACAATGCTATTTTGTTATCACTTCTGTCACTCAGTGATGCAAAACTGACATTTCCCATGAAATCGGACCTGCAGCTTCAATTATTGATCACTATTATAAGCGTACTATTGTGAGTTTGAGAATTGGGGTACAGCAAGGAAACTGTTTTAAAAATGTATTTATGTTCTTGTTCAATTATTGATTTTACTCAAAAATCTCCAAGTGCACTGTTAATGTAAGGCCGGTGCACTATGGGAGTTCAAATACGATGGTTTAAAGGAACTTGAGGGAATGGACAACACATTAAACTTATATTTATCTTCATGTAAACTACCACACATCTACAGGAGGACAAGGACACAAAACGATTAACTGTTCGTTAACTGACTCAAGTGTCTGCATTTAGGTGGACTACACCACATGATCACCGGTTTATTTAACCACTTGCATCACGGTCCATGTCACAGAAAGAGCTTGATTTTGAAGTGAGAGATGCTTTAAGTCGTCAACATCGCCTGTCCTCAATATAAACCCTACTCCTCTTCTCACGTCCAGCGCATTCGCTCAAGTTCATCTCAGGAGCTCTCGCTCGCTGCTGTGCTCCACTGTTGACCGTACCTCAATGTTGGTTCACCTTAAACTGATATTTGGATAATGTGTTTTTGAAGTGAGCTTGATTTAAGGAAAACAGAACATCTCAAAGTCAGAGCACTCACTACAACACTTTTACAGATGCCCAACCACGAGGAACATCAGTTTTACACGCGTGACCCTCGAACACAAAACCAGTCAAAGGGTCATTTTTGGATTTATACATTTAAAGATTAACAAAAAAGCTGAATAAATGATCTTTCCATTGATGTATGGTTTGGACAATATTTGGCTGAGATACAACTATTAGAAAATCTGGAATCTGAGGATGCAAAAAAATCTAAATATTGAGAAAATCATCTTTAAATGAAGTTCTTAGCAATGCATATTTCTAATCAAAAATTAAGTTTTGATATATTTACGGTAGGAAATTTACTAAATACCTTTACTTAATATCCTAATGATTTTTTGGCATACAAGAAAATTGATAATTTTGACCCATACAATGTATTGTTGACTATTGCTTCAAATATACCTGTGCTACTTATGACTGCTTTTGTGCTCCAGGGTCACTTACGCCATCCACGTCTATATATATATATATATATATATGGCCCATTAATAAAGATAGTCATGCAGGACATCACATTTATGGCCTGACTGCCTGGTGTGTGTGGAGTAAAGGGACACTGCTATTGCAGTGAACAAGAGGTCTATGCAGTAACGCACAGCGTGAATAAAGAGCTAAACCTCACTGAGGCCAGACTGAACCCGAGGTCACTCACTCTCTCTCTGGCCTGCCGCTCCAGGTCCACCTCCCTCTGCAGCGCTTCTGCTCGGTCCTCCGCCTCGTCCGCCTGCTGCTGCAGGCTCTGGATCTTCCTCTTCACCGCGTCTATGGACGTTACCGAGGCCATTCCTCTGAATCCCGAGGCCGGGGTTAACGCTGAGAAACGCGACGCGGCAGGGCAGCAGCGATATCGCTCTATCCCAGTGATCTCGCCTTTATCAAGGTTCAAGGTTATCAGACACCGTTCAGGCTAAACATCGTAGCTTCTACGGCTAAAGAAATAGGATTCCCCGGAAAAGTGTCGCGTGGATCACCGGCGAAGCACGCACCCGTGGAGCTGAGCTAAAGCTCGCGCAACAGATGGCGCACGCGCAGCGCACCTGTCAGGTGATCCGGCGCTCGAGAGCAGCACAGATTAGAAGCAGGGCCTTCTTTCGCTCCCCCAGAGGGAGAAATGCCTTGCTCAAAAACCCACACATGCAGGTTTTTTATTTTATTGACTAAACACATGCCAAGGAAAAGAGCCAGGGGTTCACGGATGGCCAAACATTACATAGCAATTAAAAAAAAATATATATTAATAAATGAGAAAAAAATTATAATACATAAGCGATCTCATAACAATAAACATACTCTTCCTTCGAAATAGAAATGTATTATAAAATAAAAAGGATACAAAAACACCAAAAAGTGAGCAAAGTTTTTGTTACAGGAGGTTAATATAGATTTTAATATCTTCTTGAAAGTAAGAAAAGTGGGGGGGGGGGGACTTTCATAACCTTGCACTTGCAGTCTTTGCACTTGACCACTTATACGACGCATCTCCTGTATTTGTCCCAAGTGTCCAAGTGACCACGAGTGTGTGGAGCTTTCATTACTGACGGGACACTTATACCCCCGGTTTCACAGACAAGGCTTAAAACTAGTCCTAGACTAAAATCTAAGTCTGAGCGGTTTCAACTGAAATAAACCTGCACTGACTGATCTTAAAATATATCAGTGCCTTTGGTTGTCTCAAGATGCACACAGTAATGTGTTTTCTAAGCACGTTTATAAAAGTCCTAATTGAACGATGGCCAAATCCTGGCTTAGTCTAAGCCCTGTCTGTGAAACCAGGCGCTAGTGCTGTAAAAATGTGTTTACATAGCTTGATTTTATTTGAAAGACTTTGCGTTTTAAAATCACCATCTGTCTGTTCAGTCTCTGTAACAGGACACCATTTAATTTCTGCTTCTAATTAAGTGATCAAAGCAGTTGCAAATGTTCTACAAAATAACATCTTAAAATTTTGCACCAATAACCGTGCAACACTTTGTTTTTCTAAACAATTATATATAATATCTAACTATTATATTAATATTTAACATACATTGGAAAAGTTTCCGTGACCTCTCGCGAGATCTCGGCAAAAAGTCTCAGGGTTTATTTCCAGAACATGATGCATGATGGGATACACTAAGCCTGGAGCTAGTGTGCATTAAGGGCACTGGGACAGTCCTGCGCACTTACTGTCTGTCGTGTATGCCCTCTCAAGGGGCCAAGACCACAAGTGTGGGTATTTGTACAAGCCCAAAGTCCACCCAGGTTACAAAATACACTTCCATAATGTACTTAAAGTGCTTTATTTACACGCACTAACTTTGTATTTAACATATACAATTTTTTTTAAGTGTACTCAGCTGTGCTATATTGAGTCACCGTGAATATGAAGTAAAAAGCGCTTTTAACATACTATCTCTGTATTTAAGAAATGTATTTAGTCACCACTTGTAGTACACTTGAGTGTACTAGTGTATGCAAGATGGGGTCAAGTGTACTACAAGTGATAAATAAGTAAATAATAGATGGTATATTAAAAGTGCATTTTAGTTCATATTCATGGTGGCCCAAAATAGCACAGCCGAGAACACGTAGATGATCTTAAGAAGTACTAAACAAATCATTTTTAGCATATTAAGTACAAAACTCGTGCACGGAAACAGAGCACTTTAAGTAGTTATATATATATTATTCTGATATTATTCTGTTAACATGAAATGTAAATCAATTAAGTCTTTATAACAGTAACAGTGCCACTTCTATCTACCGATAATATGCCTTATTAGGACAAATTTTAAATGTTTAGTTTTATAAGCTCTGTAGTTTTATTGTGGGGGTGCAAAACATATAATGCAATGCAATACAATTATTATTGAGCACTCTGAGAAATAAAAGGCACAAAAGCTGGCACCGGGGTGGGGTTTTATAGGTAGGTATGCTACTATTATGCATATTTTAGCTAATAATAATAATAGGTACCAATATGGACCCTTTAGGTACCAATGTGCATCTTTTAAAAAATGACCGCCCCAAGTGATCGCTTCTGTTCTGTACCTTTTTCTGAGCGAGAGATACACAGATACATGCATATCTACTCACATTTGAATTACAAATATTGATAACCAAGCTAACCTAAGTTTTTCAGTCCAGTAAGTGTTCATCTTCAAATTTGTATAATAATTCAAAAGTTATCTTTTACGTTTACTTTATAAAAATCAAAGCTGAAGCTGGATGTTTGTACAAATATACCGAAAGACCCTTTGCTTGTTAAAAAAGTCTAAACTAGCTCGTTAATCTGACTAAGTGTAACATCTCCATCTCAAAATCTACTGCCTCAGTGTGAAGGTTTAGCATGACGATATCCCGGGTGAAAACACCTTTAACCACTGCATTTGTACAACACCCTGAGTGTCTCAAAGGATTATTGTATTTCTGGCCTGTTTAGACACATGAGATACAATCACACCATGGCAAAAGTTTTAAGAGGTTTTGTTAAAAAAACTCAACATGGCTTATACACTATTTGCTGTATTTTTAACAATATGCAATTTACACTAAGTGCTAATAGCTATAGATTATATTTACACTGTTAAACTAGCAAGATGTTCTGCTATTTATACTTATTGCAAATAGTGGCAAATATCTGCACCTCGGTATTGTAGTACATTATAAAAGAGTACGCAATAATAAAGTATTGAGTGTAAATTATAGTTTTAATTCAGATTAATAAATGGATGCCACACCTACCCTAACCCTACCTGATACTTTATGCAACTTTTTGATTATTTCCTTCATTTTAATTGAAAATAAAAGCCTTTCTGATGCAATATGAGATTTGAAAAGGGATAATTTTTTTTAACAAAAGGCAGGTTCGGACTCGTGTCAAAAAGCGCACTCTTAACCATCTACGCCACTGAAACTGAAATGAATAAAGCGTCTATTTTTCAGTGTTGACTATCCCAATCACACCCTGGTGGTGTAAATACACACTACGAATAAACATACAGATTTACTTTACTTACAGCCTATTGAATTCTTGGTCACCCATCTGACATGTTCATACCCAACGTGTGCATTTGATCTCAGACACTTATTACTTACAAACGACCTACATCATTGTGTCCAATCAAAGTCATTTCAAACTAATAACAATCATATTTCAAGGCCGCCTGAGACCAATCCCTTCACTGAAACTCTGAGCAGGAGCTCTGGAAATCCTGACTTCACTGTAAACTAAGGACTGCATTCCTCTGATGGCTTTCCTTTTCTGGCCACGTATTAATGGTGCAGCTGCAGAACACACGCAGTGAGTGAAGCACGCAGTTCAGTGTAAGCACTGGAAGCAAAGCCTCGACAGAAGTTTCCTGATTAAATCAGTTCTTCTGTTTCTCACAGAGTTGATATTAGCACATGTGCATTTAATGTGATGCTAGAGGAGGACGTCCCAAACACATGCTCTTATGGAGATTTTGTATTGCAGTCACATCATTGTGTTGGATTGATCTTCTGTAAAGCTGCTTTGAAACATGGATTTGGGAAAAGTGCTGTAGATGCAAATTAAACAGCAGTCCTTTCAGAGTCAAACACACTAATGTACACCTTTAAACAATCTATAATCATTGGTAGTGTGCATTTTTATTCATCATAATGTTATTGAATATATATATTTTAATGAATATAATTGTTATGTGTGTGCAGCACATCCAGTGTTTCTGGGGTATAGAGTCAAACATTGTATGGGTCAAAATTATATATTTTTATTTTACTAAAAAATGATATTACATGTTCCATGAAGATTTTTTAATTTCCTACGTAAAAAATAAAAACGTAATTTTTGATATAATCATTAGAACTTAGAACATCTTTGTGATTTTCTCAATATTTAGATTTTTATTCATCATTTTCTAATGTATCTCAGCCAAATATTGTCCAAATCATACATCAATGGAAATATATATCAGCTTTAATGCATAAATATGAGAAATTGACACTTATGTGTGTGACCCATATATGTAACTGGTGTATTTTCAAGAGTCTAACACTTCACATAACATAGACATCTGAATTGCACAAATACTAATATTTTAAGCTCTCAATACATTTCGCTGTAGTAAAGTATACTATGGCACTACCATGGTACATGTCCAAAACAATTATATTTCTTTGGTACCATGCCCAGAAAGCCCCTGGAAGTCCCATTTTTTGTACTTATATTGTATTGTAGAGAAAGTATATCGTGCTTGTATTCTGGTCAGCGGTGAAGAGTACTGGATATTGAGATTTAGATGAACTAACAGTGTGAGTGTGGAAAGGTCATGTTAAACCTGTGTTCCTGTGGCTCAGTGGTAGAGCATTGCGTTAGCAGCGCAAAGGTCGTAGGTTCGATTCCCAGAGAACACACACACTGACAAAAAATGTATAACCTGAATGCACTATAAGTCGCTTTGAATAAAAGCATCTGCTAAATGCATAAATGAAATGAAACCCTGGAAACTTGCCAGGTACGGTATAAACCAGACAGAATCAAGTGGAAAACGCTGAAGCGGTGGGACGCGGTGAGGTGCTGACAGTGTGTATGAAGTGTGTACAGAAGCTGATACTGTTTGGCACACGAGCACCAGAGCAGCTGTCGACAGCACAGGCCCGATCAGAGATTAACTGCCGGATCTCTCCACCGCTTCATCTCATCTCATACTGTCTGACTTCAGCCTGTCATTGTGTGATTCCTCACTCACATTGTGTGTGTTATGATTATTAACAGAGATATCTGATCTGGTGATGATGGTCCTAAAATAGGCCTCATTTAAAAAAAATAAAAAAATAAAATCGAAACATATTTTTTATTTTAATTACGGTGTGAAATATGACCCAAATATGCCTTTTTGAGATTCATGCAAAATAACCTCCAAATGAGGCGTCAGTGGTTTTATATTGTATTTATATATATTTTTTGGTTGGTTGAATCATTTATTTATATTTAATATTGCGAAATATTTTTGCAATTTAAAGTAACTGTTTTCTATTGTAATAAATTGTAAACTGTAATTTATTTCTATGATGCATCGCTGTATTTTCAGCATCATTGCTCCAGTCTTCAGTCACACGATCTTCAGAAATCATTATAATATACAGACTCGCTGCTAAAGAAACATTTCTGATTATTGTGCTGCAGAAAAAAGTTCAAAAGACAGCATTTATTTGAAATAGAAATCTTTTATCACTTTTGATCAATTAATGCATCCTTGCTAAAGCATTCATTTGTCTTTACCCCAGATTTTTGTAGTGTAGTGTATGATTGTGCATTCATAACATATCAAACAAGGTGTGTTGAATGTGTCATGATTTGTGTCACTCACGTCTGTGGCCTTCTTCTCGGCCTGCTCGAGTTTCTCCTGAGCGTCCTTCAGTGATTCAGAGTATTTGTCCAGCTCGTCCTCCACACCCTTCAGCTTCTTCTGCAGGGCCAAGAGCTCCTCTTCCAGCTACACACACACACACACACACACACACACACACACACACACACACGTTTACACTTTCCATACACACTGTACAAACCGTATGTGCATTGCCCTACACCTACCCTACACCACAGCCCTCACACATTTCTATTTTCCCTCAAAAAAACTCACTCACACTGAAAACCTCATAAATCACCTTCTCCTACCTATGTCATACCCATGTCATTATACAAACATAAACACATAAACACACACACACACACACACACACACACACACACACACACACACACACACACACACACACACACACATTGAGCACTGACAATACAGTCAAATGATGCCATAAAGGACTTTATTCAAAAGGATTTATTTGAGCAGGTTCTCCATGCTTGATTTGAATGCTAATACCGAAAGATCGACTGAAGGACAAAGTCAGCGTAGAAATGATTTCAGAAACTTTAGTTTCTCCATATTTTGGAAGATCGTTACTTGTCAAGTAATGTGTCCATCATTCCTATACTGATGATAAATGATGACGTGTAAATCCCGGCTCATTACTGACTGTCTCGTTTACGTGGGTTGTTTGGGGAGGGCATGAGGAGACAATTATAAACGGCAGAGTTGTGTTAAAGCATAGAGTTGCAGCAACTGCTGCCCCCCCCCCCCCCCGCCAACCCGTTTAACACACGACACATAAACCACCACACATAGCTTAGTGTCGTAAACCAGCCTCTTTATTGTGAGACAGTCGGCTGCTGCATATGGAAACGAGATAATGCCGGCTGCAAAAATAGAGCCCACTTTGGTCAGCTCATAAATTAAGAAGTGTAACATAATGACAGTGAATGACGGAATAAGTGAACGGTTTCAAAGCAATGCATTTATGACGGATGCCTTCCCTTTATTCTGTTTGACGGCCCGGGACAGTTATGAGAAGCATCACAGCCCGGTGGCTCCAGATGGCACACGGCCTTGATCCTATTATATTGAACAATTCCACGAAGGTGGAGCGGGACAAAAAAAGACCAAGGACAGCATGTGGTGACCAACAGGGGTGCGATGACAAGAATAGATGGAGTTGGGCCATCAAGACAGGCTTTCAAGACATACTGTGATTTAATCTTTGTTTAAAACCAAAAGTGCATTAAATGAGTCTCAGAAGCATGTCAACTTGGAGAAAGGAACCAATCCAATTCTAATAAATAATATATACAGAGATCAAAATTAAATGGAAACTATCATATTTCACGTGATCCGACAAATTGTTTCCGAAGGACTGTCCTCAATGAAGAAGCCTTCGTTAAGATGGGTAATAACTGTGATAACTGACATTGCCTATTAATTATTGAGGACTAATCAAGAGTGGTAAAGAGTGAATAATTCATTCATCACGGTCAACAAATACATCTAAAGTGATTTTGTGCTGTTATTTGTGTCACATTTAATCAAACGTTGGAAAATGTGGTTCCTGTCAGCCTGGGCCTCTTAAACAAATGGCTGTAATCAAGTATACCTACTTAAATAAACATATTTACACCACCATATTTGGCATCGGCCACTTCAGTTAGTCCTGATTAAGGAACAAGGCTAAAAATAGTTCAACACATCAGAGATGCTGGACCATACACTTTTGGAGATTTTGGAGTTGATGACACTTATCAGATGATTACTGATGATTCATACACACTACATATTACAGGTCAAATTATACAATTTCTGTACTTAGTACTCAGGGGGGGAAAAAACATTTATATCACTGCTTAGACAATTTCCCTCATACTTTTTATAGTCTGCTTTTCCCAGTTTAACAGAGTTCAATTAGACAGTTGGAAAACAACAGAAACATGGATGGACCCTAGATAAAAAAGCCTAGATAACTTGTTCTCAGTTCACCAAATTCAATCCATTTACCTGTTTGCATTTGTCCTCTGCCCCTTTCTTGTCTATCTCTGACTGCTCTGCGCGATCTATGGCATTCTCCTTGTCTAGCTTCAGCATCTGCATTTTCTTCTTGATGGCCTCCATTGTTGCTTTCTTGGGTTTTCTGCTAGCAGCCGAGGAGAAAGAGGAGAACTTGTTCAGAGAGTGGAGGCAGAGACGGACAACGCTGAGTGCACAGCAGAGAGACGGCTGGAGTCCTCTCCAGAGAAACGCTGGTCTTTTTTGGAAACTTCTCTAAAGTCTCTGGGAGAGTGACGTCCCCCTGCTCTGATTCGTCCTGCTGAATGGGCTCAGCTGTGGACCCTGTGATTTTGTCCATGTTTGGGAAGCTCTGAATCCTCATTCTCCAGTTATACTTAAAACGATCTGAGGTCAGGATTATTCCAGCGCCCTGAAAAAAACAAAACAACTACTGATGTAATCATACATTAAACACTCTGTCTATAGAGTAACTTTACTTAGCTTAAATTTCATCACGATTTTTATGAGCAGCATCTCTACGATATGCTCTATGATTTATGACTATTTATGAAAAGTAATGTTCTCAAAAAACACTTTCACTGCCTGGACAATGATTTCCTCTTCCCAGTGATTTCAGTCATATAATTTGCCTACTGTGTTCAATGGTGAGTTATGTTGACATTGTGATGGTTTTTGAATGCTACTGTAGTATTTTCTTTATAAACACATGGCATAAAATGCTCAATTTGTATTTGCAGTTTTTGAAAGAACAATGGATTTAAGTGTCAAGGCAAATGAGAGATACTGTGTGCTTTGGACATGTTCCAAGGACCTTCAAGCTTGCAGTTATTAAACCACTTCTAAAAAATGCACAACTTTGAGCCATCTCAAAACTTTGTCAAAAACACAACAATTGTCAAATTGTCAAACATAACACAAGTAAATGGGGTACCACCATGCTCAGTTTTAGGTCCTCTTGTATTCATTATTCATGCCCCCTTTACACAATGTTATCATGAAACAAGGCTTTCATTTTTATGCTGATGAAAGTTATCTTTAAATTTGTTTATTTGTATAGCACATTTACAAAACAATTAGGTTTGCCAAAGTGCTTTCCAATAAAAATAACATTTAGAAAAACAAGATGACAAAAACAAACAAACAAACAACAACATTTAACATAAAAAAATTTAAATTCAAGACAACCAAATTCAACGACAAGCTCAACAAAATGCTTGGGGGCAAGTAGATGCAAGATTTAAAATGAACCAGTGTCGTACAGCATATGATCTCTAGAGGCAGGTTTTTCCAAAGACGGCATGCCGTAACAGTAAAAGCACAGTCCCCTTTAGACTTTAAGCAAGATTTAGAGACCTTTAACAGTCATTTTTGTGAAGACCTTAATGGCCGAGTCGAAGAGTGAAATTGAATCATATCTGAAATGTATTCAGGTGCTAGGCCATGCAAAGCTGTAAAAACATACAATAAAACCTTTAACTGGACTCTAAAGTGGACTGTTAGCCACTGCAGTGAGGCTAACATAGCGGAAACACTGACCTGATTCTTAGTCTCTTAGATATCCAATATTATATTTCTGACAGAGCGAACCAAACGCAAGCACGTATAAAGAAAATAGAATGGGCCCCAATATTGATCCCAGGGGAACCCCACAAAAACAAACGGCAGAATCAGAGAAAGAATTTCCCAATTGAATTACAGAACTTCTGTCCTTTAAATAAGAACAGAACCCTTTAAGAACATTTCCCCGAATGCCTGCCCATTGTCTAAATAGAGTTAAAATAATATATCAATTGTAAAAATAATCAATTGTGTCAAATGCTGCCATAAGATAAAGGAGACTCAAAATGGCAGCAAGCATCAATTCATTCTTTAGTTTTAAAGGGCAGTCGCAGTACTGTATTTTGACCTTAAACCAGACTGGAATTGATCAAAAACTGAATTTTTATTTAAAAAAGATATCAGCTGATGATAAACAGCATTCGCTAATATTTATGATAAAAAAGGAAGCAGATGATAATGTTTTTTTGGGTGTGTTACAGCATGCTTTAGGCAGGATGGAACTATATCATTGGCTAGACTTCTATTTATAATTCATACAATCGTTGGGCCAACAACATCTAGAACTTGTAAAAGAAGATGAGATGAAATTACATCTACGGCACAGTTTGTACGTTTTAAATCATGAACTATACTTAATTTGAAAGTGAGAGAGGATACTACATGCAGTATCCTCAAGATAAAATGAAGACATTGTAAAATTTGTGCCAAAAAAGGGGAATAATTATTGACGCAAAAAATATAAACATAAGTTGTAAGCATGTAATCTATGATAAAATTATTGCCATTACCTTCTCTACAGTGTTCCACCTGGCAGAAATTTTTTTTTTTTAAACAACAGAAAGCATTCTACTACTGAAATATTTCCATGTCCCTGATAGAGAAAGCTAGTTCATGTGTTATCACTGGAAGACTGGATTTTGGTAATGTACAGTGCAGGCTGCATGTCCCACAGTCTCCATAAACAAGCTGCATGGGGTTCAAATGCAGTTCTTCTACAACACGAATTCTGGAAATGTTGGGACATTTTTTAAATTTGAATAAAATTAAAATTGAAAGACTTTCAAATCACGTGAGCCAATATTTTATTCACAATAGAACATAACAAATGTTTAAACTGATACATTTTACACTTTTATCCACTAAATTAGCTCATTTCAAATTTGATGCCTGCTACAGGTCTAAAAAAAGTTGGTACGGGGGCATCAGAGGGCTGAAAAAGTAATACATTTTGAAACTATTCAGCTGGGAGAACATCTAGCAACTAATTAAGTTAACTGACATCAGGCCTGTAACATGATTAGCTATAAAAGCGATGTCTTAGAGAGGCAGAGTCTCTCAGAAGTAAAGATGGGCAGAGGCTCTCCAATCTGTGAAAGAATGCGTAAAAAGATTGTGGAATACTTTAAAAACTACGTTCTTCAACGTCAGATTGCAAAGGCTTTACAAACTCATAATTTACAGTGCATAACATCATCAAAATATTCAGAGAAACTGGATAAATCTCTGTGCGTAAGGGACAAGGCCGAAGACCTTTGTTGGATGCCAGGCCCTCAGATGACACTGCATCACTCATCGGCATGATTCTGTTATTGACATTACTAAATGGGCCCAGGAATACTTCCAGAAACCACTGTCAGTAAACACAATCCGCCGTGCCATCTGCAAACGCCAGCTAAAGCTCCATCATGCAAAAAGGAAGCCATATATGTGAACATGGTCCAGAAGCGCCGTCGTGTCCTGTGGGCCAAGGCTCATTTCAAATGGACTGTTTCAAAGTGGAAGAGTATTCTATGGTCAGACGAGTCAAAATTTGACCTTTTGTTGGAAATCACGTATGCCGTGTCCTCCGGGCTAAAGAGGAGGGAGACCTTCCAACGTGTCATCAGCGTTCAGTTCAAAAGCCAGCATCTCTGATGGTATGGGGGTGCATAAGTGCATACGGTATGGGCAGCTTGCATGTTTTGGAAGGCACTATGAATGATGAAAGGTATATAAAGGTTTTAGAGCAACATATGCTCCCCTCCAGAGGACGTGTATTTCAGCAGGACAATGCAAAACCACATACTGCAGCTATTAAAACAGCATGGCTTCATAGTAGAAGAGTCCGGGTGTTGAATTAGCCTGCCTGCTGTCCAGATCTTTGACCTATAGAGAACATTTGGCGCATCATTAAACGAAAATACGTCAAAGACGACCACAAACTTTTCAGCAGCTAGAAACCTATATCAGGCAAGAATGGGATCAAATTCCAACACCCAAACTCCAGAAACTCATAACCTCGATGCCCAGACGTCTTCAAACTATTTTGAAAAGTAGAGGAGATGCTACACCATGGTAAACATGCCCCTAACTATTTTCAGACCTGTAGCAGGCATATAATTTGAAATGAGCTCATTTTGTGCATAACATTTTTTTAATTTCTCAGTTCAAACATTTGTTATGTTATCTATGTTCTATTGTGAATAAAATATTGGCTTGTGATTTTAAATTCTTTTAGTTTTCATTTAAAAAAAAAAAAAAAATGTCCCAACATTTCTGTAATTCGGGTTGTAGAAATTCTGATCATATCAGTTCAGTTTTAGAATAGCACCACCGAAGGACATGATATATTCATACATGACTCCTAAACTTTGGAATAGCTTTCCTGGCAATGTTTGGAGCTCAGAAACACTCTCAGTTTAAGTCTAGATTAAATACGAATGTAGCTAAACAAATAATTATTCACCTTGGTATTTGAATGCACATGAAGTACAGATATTTTAAGTATGACAAAATGTTCATAAATTAATTATGTTATTAGTGTTATGCAAGTAAGCGCTAAGCCCCCCCAACACCTGCATCTTTATATATAAAAAAAACACACACACAAATGCAATAGGAGATATTTGCAAAACAGTGAATTTATGAGTTTTTAGTTAAACACATTGACTAAGCGTGCTTGCTTATTTTAGGTGAGAAACTGTTAACAGATAAATACACAATTATAAAATATAAAGGCAGGCAAGATTCAGAATATAATGAATGCAACAGGAAAGGCAGTAATGGTGAAAACTTACACTGTTTATGTATTTGATCATTTTATCATATCAATAACAGTCTTTATAATTTCTTAAAAACAGTTCTTTATAATAACTCTGATTATTATTTGATAAACAACCATTGTGATGAACCAATTCTTGTTACAAATATTTTTTAATCTAATATTGTCGTGTCTACATCTGTATGGTCATTACATCAGTAAATTACAACAGTAAATAGCAAGAAAAGAACAACAAACAAAAAACATTATAAAATCTAAAATGGAAATATGGCTTTTATGCTTTATAAAAGATATCATTTTGATAGAAATTCTAGTAGACCAAGTTGTCACAAAAGCAAACATTTATTTATTTAAGCTTTATTATTATTTTATTTAGAAAATGATATGTTTTCTCTATGAATTGTTTCAACGCAAAGTTAATAATTGCACCACTGGTCCAAATGTTGTCTTGGAAAGCTTACAAACACTGTTTGGCCCCTGCCATGATCACGAGCTTTCAAAACACACACACTGCTCATCTAATCCATCTAGTACTGAAACAAATATTGATCTATTAGAAGAAATTAAAAAGGATTGGTATATGCTGCACATTATCCAAATACAACAAAACAATAAAGCTGGCAATTCATCAGTTCACCATGCCAAAGCATGGGACAGAAATAAACAAAACACTTTTAAAATAGACATCCTGATACATAGTTCACTTTTTACTCATTGCATATCATTAATTACTTCTCTCAAACTCTCAATGTCATTGATTAGTCTGTGATGCGGCTCACTGATCCTGTCCATCCTCTCTGAGCTCCGATGGCATGAACTTGTACTGTTGCTGTCGGATCGTGGCCAGCTTCCTCCTGGCTTCCTCCAGCTCTCTCTCCTTCCTGAGCATCTCCTCCTGAGCAGCGATGATCTGAAGGCACATACACACATATGAAAATCCACAATGCATGTAAGAAACAGAAAACTCTACAGTTACACATCTGCTGGAAATGCTCTAACAAAACACACAGTTAATATGCATCTAAATGTGCTAGTGTTTGACTTGTAACTGATATTTGCTTTACCTGAGCGATACCGCCCACCATCTTGCTCTTCACCATCACAGTCTGATCATCGTGAGCCTCAAACGCAGCCTTCTGTGCCGCCTTCACCAGGTTATCTGATGCCCTCTTGACAGCATTACCTGCGACCTAAAGAAAAAAAAGACATGTCAGAGTACTTTAGCATGTCAACAAACCCCAATGAAACACACATTCTGCTCATAAGTACAAATTCTTGGCTTTAAAAAGGTTGAGACACTAAATCTAATCAAACTCACTTAATCAAATACCTTTACTGCAGTTACTGATTACTGCAGTAATGCTAAGGTCACAAGGAGCTAGTATTAAAGCATTCATTTATTACTCTTGTCTTGGTGTTCATCATGTTGCATCTACATGTGCACTGCATTCTCATATGGTAGCCATATAACTACTTTAATTTGTGGCTACAAGTACACTACAAATACAATTACTTTATTTTTTGTCTATGACTACTTTAATTTGTGGTTACAAGTACACAACAAATACAACAACTTAAATTTTTGTCTATGATTACTTTAATTTGTGGCTAAAACTACATTAAAAATACAGCTACTTTAATTTTGTGGCTATAAGTACATTACAAATACAACAACTTTAATTTGTGGCTACAAGTACATTACAAATACAGCTACTTTAATTTTGTGGCTACAAGTACACTACAAATACAACGACTTTAATTTGTGGCTACAAGTACATTACAAATACAGCTACTTTAATTTGTGGCTACAAGTACATTACAAATACAGCTACTTTAATTTTGTGGCTACAAGTACACTACAAATACAACGACTTTAATTTGTGGCTACAAGTACATTACAAATACAGCTACTTTAATTTTGTGCTACAAGCTACAACGACTTTAATTTGTGGCTACAAGTACATTACAAATACTTTAATTTTGTGGCTACAAGTACACTACAAATACTTTAATTTGTGGCTACAAGTACATACAAATACAAATTTTGTGGCTACAGTACACTACTACAACGACTTTAATTTTGTACAAGTACATTACAAATACAGCTACTTTAATTTTGTGGCTACAAGTGCACTACAAATACAACGACTTTAATTTGTGGCTACAAGTACATTACAAATACAGCTACTTTAATTTTGTGGCTACAAGTACATTACAAATACAACAACTTTAATTTGTGGGTACAAGTACATTACAAATACAGCTACTTTAATTTTGTGGCTACAAGTACATTACAAATACAACGACTTTAATTTGAGGCTACAAGTACACTACAAATACAACGACTTTAATTTGAGGCTACAAGTACACTACAAATACAATGACTTTAATTTGAGGCTACAAGTACACAACTACAACAACAAGTCTATACACTTTACTAAAATACATAAAAAATACAGCTACTTTAATTTGTGGCTACAAGTACACTACAAATACAACTACTTTAATTTGTGGCTACAAGTACACTACAAATACAACGACTTTAATTTGAGGCTACAAGTACACTACAAATACAATGACTTTAATTTGAGGCTACAAGTACACAACAAATACAACAACTTTAATTTTTGTCTATGACTACTTTAATTTGTGGCTACAAGTACTTTAATTTGTGGCTACAAGTACACTACAAATACAACGACTTTAATTTGAGGCTACAAGTACACAACAAATACAACAACTTTAATTTTTAAAAGTACTATGCTACTTTAATTTGTGGCTACTACACAAATACAGCTACTTTAATTTGTGGCTACAAGTACACAACAAATACACTACAAAATACAAATACAACTTTAATTTGTGGCTACAAGCAAATACAACGACTTTAAGTCTATACACTAAAAGTACATAGAAAAAATACTTTAATTTGTGGCTACAAGTACACAACAAATACAACAACTTTAATTTTTGGCTACAAGTACACAACAAATACAACGACTACTTTAATTTGTGCTACAAGTACAATACTACAAGACTTTAATTTACTACTACAAATACAACAACTTTAATTTGAGGCTACAAGTACACTACAAATACAACAACTTTAATTTGAGGCTACAAGTACATTACAAATACAGCTACTTTAATTAAAAACAACATGGAAATTGTCAAAAAACGAATCATGACCGCTAATGTGTGAACCCAGTAGGGCTGTGCGATATGACGATATATATCGGATGGACGAAATAAAAAGTCTATCGTTTCATATCATGTTCTATCGTTTATATCGTGGTGTTGCAAAATAATTTTTTTCCGGTAATACCTTTTCATAATTTGAGTGACTGCGATCTTTATACGCCGCCCACCACGGGGCGTGAAGAGGAGACAGAACGACCAGCCAGGACAAAACCAGGAGCTCGTTCCTAAACGAGGGACTACATCTGTAGCAGGGTCACGCGTTTTTAAGCACTGCAGTTTTAAAACAACCGATTTTAAGCCATTGAAACTCAAACAACAGACCTATATGCGTGTGCCGTCTCTTTCTGTGTGAGAGGAGCGTTTTTTCTTTTTTGCAGGCTTTGAACAATTACATAAACACACTATATGCGTCAGAATCCCTGTCTTTGCAAGTATCCTCATAAACGCAGCGATTTAGGTCTTAAGAGAGAGTAAATGGCAGAAAGAGGAAACGCATATGTAACAGTAACTTAGCTATATTAGATCCGGACTTCGGTCTTAAAGGGGAAGCGTTCCAATATTCGTTCATGTTAATCATAGCACACTGCTAGAAAATCTCTCACTGCTCTCGACTAAATCACTTTTGTAACTTTAATGAGAATAAATAACAATAATAATGATATATTTATAATATGTATAAAATCTATACATAATACACATGTTAATTATATCTATCATAGATGGATATAATTAACACAGTGAAGACTAATTAATTTACACAATGTATGTAGCGTTTCTTATTTATTGTAGTTTTTTGTCCTATTGCTTACAATTAGTTTCTTATCCTTATTTTATCACTGACTGTTTATTTATCTTCAGTGAGGTTTTCTCTCTCTCTTTAGGCTTGTATTAGTTTGATATTGACATTGGTGACAAGGATTATGAAAATTATATGGTATTAAAGATTTTAATATAATAAAAACCTTTTTAAAAGAAAAAAAAATCACTATATCGTGATATATATTGTTATCGTGATATAAGATTTTGGTCATATCGCCCACCCCTAGAACCCAGTGAAGTAAATATTAGCAAGCAGAGGTTTGAAGTCTTTTGAAGTCTGCCTGGTCTGATGTTTGTAGGAAGGCTCTGTATGTGTCTGGACTCTAGGCATGGCTTTATAAGGAAATGCAGCTGTGGAGAGAGCAGCCTGAACCAAACACATCTCCGGCGATCCTTTGGCAAATGTTCCAGGAATATTTGTTTCTATGCCTTTTGAGGCATTGTGCACGGCTGAAGGTGTGATTTAGGGTTGAGTGTGTTCAGCTGATTTATTTCTGTAAGAGGAAGGACCGGCCTGCAATTTATACCCAAACTAGTATAGCCAAGAGATTCTGCACTGCTGCCACAGAAGACATTTCACATTACTGTGCACAGCTCTACTGAAACAATTCGGTTCACATCTTGTAACCAAATACTGCTGGTGCTACATGCTATTTTGTGCAGATAAGACTTTTCTCATGGACAGGCTGATAGTGGGATGATGCAGAAGGGGAAGTATATCACCGGTATAAACAGACGTGCTATATCTGGAAAAACTGACCAACTATGAATTTATTTTACAGAGAAAGGCAGACAGATACAGAGCGGGAGCAGTTCAGTGATAGTGGATGAGCGGCACCAGTTGGATCATATAACTCACATCAGAAGATCAGTCAAAATACTGTCATCTGCTCTGATTGTAAAACAAAATGTGATTGGTTTGAAGTCAGCACTAAGTTATGACTGGTCAGAGTAATGTAGGCGGTAGCAAAGGAATGATTGTGTACATAATGATTTTAAAATAACTATGAAACAATCTGTATTGGCTAATGACAGCATTCTATACTTTACAAATTTCTAAATCCGTTGATCACTTGTTATAATCTATAATTATTAATTTGTATTCATATTTAAAGGAGTGTGTTCAACAGCAAACTAGTGTTTCTAACAGAACGTGACAAATTATCCTACTATGCTCAATATATTGCTTTTCAGAGCTTTGTTATTAATGTCCCAAAGCTTAATAAACAGAAACATATTTTTTTAGAACAGTAAATTGATATAATACATCTAATTAATGTACTGCATTCCTGAGACCAGAGGCGTCACGTCCATTCAAAGTGAGGGGCACGTGCCCTCTCAGATTTTTGAGCCAAGTGGATTTTGAATGCAGCTTCCAAAAGACAAAACAAATTGCAGATTAATATTAATATCACACCTGCATGAAATCGTTGAGTGCGTCATAACATCAGCTGCTCAATTCAAATCTGCGTTCATTCGCTGGCGCTGAGCCGGACGCGTTTTTACAGCACTGCGGATAATAACCAATCACAAACGATGCTGTTGAGCTTATGAACGCAATGACCAATCAGAGGTGTTCAGATGAGTCATCGCTAACATGCATTTTCATCACTGAATACCTCTTTCTGGCGAATTCTCTCGTCAGAAACAACAAAGTGCAAATGTGTGTACGAATATGCAAGATATTAATTTCAGTGTAAACAGCTTCAGTGATTTTAATGGGAGTTTTTGAGAGTGCTTAAACTCTTTGCTCTCTTTCAGTCCAATGAAAGTGTTATGATTAGTAGCCTAACCTACAATGTTTTTATTCACATTAACTTTCAATGTTAAATTCACATTAAATATAAAGTCAGTATGTTATGGCATGACACCCATATTTAACAGATTACATTATTTGGTTACTTTGACCATCGCACACTAGATCAACTAACATAATCGATAAAGTGAGAATCAAGATATTTAATGCGTTTGGGAATGTTTTGAATAAAAAGGAAAACATAAATGCTGTTGTGGCTACTGTGTGTCATATGATACCCCCCCCCCGCCCAAATCTTGCCCCCTCAAAAATAATGATTGCATGACCCCCCTGGCCGAGACTGAGGACCATTTCTACGAAATGCAGAAGCCTCTTCGCAGCTCTCCACAGCGCCTCATCAGCACTGCTGTTATCACAAGCACTCATCAGTGCACATTACACATCTGACAGCTGGAGAGTGTAAGACAAGATGATAGCACTGCATCTATTCCCGCTCCAGCATTACATTCATCTCACTGCTGTAAGGCTAAAACACAGCTGAACTAAACATGGAGCACAGGACACTGCAAAATGGAAAACGGCATCAGATACCGTAGAAATACACATACTTTATATCTGAATTTCACTGCATGATATAATAGCATGCAGCATCAGCTAACTAATCATGTAACTGATTTGCTCAGAACCAGCTTTTTATGTGTGAAAATTCAATATGGTGTCAATCGTGACTGAAAGATATGATGGGGATCTGAGGGTCATTAGTTTTAAACGTAACCCTCAGCCTTCACCCTGTGCAGGACGACAGCTGTCTGACCGGAGGCAGGAGGGGTGCAGTGGGTTTCACTGTCACTGAATATTTAAAGGCTTTGTTGAGAGGCGCAACAAACACACACAACAAACTAACTCCTCACGGTTTATTTCTGTCAGACCACTGCAGGAGGAAAATAGGGCTTTTAAAAACACTCATGTTAGGGTGCGGGTCAATTTAACCCATTTCTAGTTGTCTGAAATACTGGGTTACCTATGATACTCTCCTTAAATAATTATAAATATATAATATATCAATTTAGGAAATCACAAAATTTCTGTTATGATTATGGTGTTTGGGAGTGGGTCGTTTGTGCATTTGGCAGACGTTTTTATCTTTATCTTTTATATATTATATAATAGCGCCATGGTATATTGTTTGAGTGAAAACTGAAAAGAAATGTCTAAAATGTTTTCTGTGATAACCAACAACAGTTTTAAAATATATGTTTTCATGTTTATATGTGAGAAGTAAGTATTAATATTAAAGGATTACTGTTTTTATCGGATTCTTTCTTTTGTCACAGACACATTTTTAGTGAATTGTATTGAATCCAATTAGGATTAATCTGACTTCCACTATTACTATTATACAGATATGTTTAACCTAATACAAGGGTCTTTTAAAACATGTAACTCAAAAACGACTTCATGTAAGTCACACACACACACACACACACACACACACGCACACGCACACACGCACGCACACACACACGCACACACACGCACACACACACACACGCACACACACACTCGCACACACACACACACACACACACACACACGTACACACACACACACACACACACTGACCTGCAGTCTCTTCATGGTCTGGGAGTCCTGGTCAGCCTTGACCTTACAGGCCACCAGCAGCTGAGCGGTGGATGCTGCCACCTGTTTGGCTGAAGAAATGAGTTTCTCCTCGCTGGCGTGCCCCTGAACGGCAGAGTTAGCCGCTTCGCACAGGTTGTTAGTAGCTGCCGCCACCATACGGGCCTAGAGTCGATGAATACATGGACAAAATATGTGAAACATCCACCTCATCAAAAACTACTTCATGCTTGTATAGGTTTCTGAAACCTCTGCATCTAAATATATCAGAAGAAACTGAGAAAGTTAAAGTGCTAGTTCACATTCTGTCATCATCTTCTCTCCTCGTATGATTGACTCTCTTGTGCAGAACATGAAAGAAAATATTATGAAAACACCTCACAGCTTTCATGTCCACATATGAGAGTCAATGGAGACCAAAGATGTTTTGGACTTCACGGACTTTGGACAAAATTAATTGAAACATTCTTCAAAATACCTTAATTTGTGTTTATAATGATATGAGGGTATGATATGACTACATAATGACAGTTTTCATTTTTGAGTGAACTACCCTTTAAGCTAAATCGCTCGACTTGTGACAGTGACGTACAGCAGAAATGAGACCCTGTGACCACTGTCCATCATCCGCCGCGTTCGCTGGGATCGCCCCGACCTGACAGAGAGAGAGAAATGCATTACCGACTGAGCAAAGCTGAACAAAGTACATGATTCCCAGGCATTCTGGATGAAGTTTCCTTCATACCTTCCCTTGAGCCACCAGCTCTCTCTGAGCGGCAGATGCAGCTTTGACCAGAGCGCTGGTGGCCGCAGCAATGGATTTGGCTGCTTCCAGAATCTGCTCCTCGAAGTTTAGACTCTCATCAGCTTCCTGTTGAACAGAACACAGCACACATTCATTTCCATCACTGTCTGAACATCGTGACTGATCTTAAAGGTTTTTCACATGCGTATGAACAATGGTTTTTCATTCCAGTGTAGATGATGATGATGGAGGTCAGTTCATGCTGCATTCATAATTCATATGATTTGTGTTACCTTAAATCCAAATCCAAACTGGGCAATGCAAACGTTACACAAATGTGACACAATAATCAGGAACATTAGCTTCAGAACAGCTCTGGGTGGGATTTTCCAAGCTGCATGTAAAATGTCAAGCAGTATAGCGTTGCTCCTGAGGGATGTGGGTAAACGTTTCCTCACCTTGGGTTTGGCTCGGGGTTTGAGCTGCTCTAGTTTCTTGGCGGCAGCTTCAATGGCAGCTGCGGCTCCCAGCAGCTCATTCTCGGCGATGACGGTCGGGTCCTCAGGATCCACCCACTCTGTACCTAAAGAAAGTATCACAACCAATTAAACTCATGTGTTTTTTTATCATTTGTGGTTCTTTTTTATAAATCCTGAGGTTCTGATTGGTGTGTGAATAATTGTACAACAGATTCTACAATATTATGTAAAAGTTTTTCTTCCCTTAAGGGGTTGGTTTAATTATTGTAGTGTCATAATGCAAAATGCCCGCTTTGCTTATTTAAGGAAAATATTGAACAACAACAAAAAACGTATAGAGAATTATTTACTACAGTTCAAAAGTTTGGGGTCAGTAAGAATATTTTAGTGTTTTTGAAAGTCGTCTCTTATGCTCACAATGCTGCATTCATTTGATCAAAAACAGTAATTTTGTGAAATGGTATTATGATTTAAAATAGCTGGTTTTTATTATGCTATGTTTTAAAATGCAATTCATTTCAGTGATCAAAGCTGAATTTTCAGCATCATTACTTGTCTTCAGTGTCACATGATCTTCAGAAATCATTTTAATATGCTGATTTATTTAGGTGGAAACTAAATGCTAAATTTCTTTGGATTAATATAACATTTAAAAGGAAAGCATTTATTTGAAACAGAAATCATTTGACATGTTTTACAGTCACTTTTGATCAATTTCATGCATTCTTGCAGAAAAAAAAAAATTCACACTGACCCCAAACTTTTGACCGGTAGTATAAATCCATAAATGAACATATTTTCCTTTATGTGCAATAAAACTAAAGGACAAAGACAACAGCAAAAAGTGTATCTCATTATATTAAATATATTTTTGTACTCATATAAACACTAAATAGGTAGAAAGACCTTCATTTTATATCAATTTTCTTACACAAATTGGCACCTACAGTAGTAATTCTCTCTCTCTCACACACACACACACACACACACACACACACACACACACACACACACACACACACACACACACACACACACACACACACACACACTCTCTCTCTCTCTCTCTCTCTCTCTCTCTCTCTCTCTCTCTCTCTCTCTGAGATTCTCCTCATCTCTCATCATGTGTTAAATGAGGGTCTGGGTATTATCACCCCGAGCTCTCAGATCACTTTCAGTGATGGGTTGCAGGGATTATCCTGATAAATACTGCTTGGATTCCCTGCTCATGATGCAGAACTGGAAGCGGATACTTGACCTGAGCTGACGGAGAGGAAAAGAGGGCAAGAAGTACGAGAGAAGCCCTGCATCCAGAAGATAATCCTCCGAACACTGGAGGGCGAGAGTAGAGTGTGTGTACTGAGAAACATGACACACAGGGTGCTGTCGTACCTTTCATGGCCTCCGCAGCCTGTATGAGCTCCGTCACTGAACCGGCCACACGTTTGGAGTAGTTTGCCAGCTGCTGTTTAAGGTCATGACTTGGTTTCTGAATGATCTGCGAGTAGAGATCACATGACTTCAATCAGATGAATGCATTAAAACATCCTAAATAAGAGATTGTTAAATCATATTCAACTCCTCACAAAGCGTTCATTGCTGTTAGACACTCATGCGGTCAGCTAGAAGACACTAATCTAGTGACTTCTGAGGAGTGTGTGTGTGTGTGTGTGTGTCCTCGGCGTGTCCTCCAGGGTGGTGCTGGTGACAGTGGAACAGGTGCGTGGCATTAGCAGAGCTGTTTGTTTGGAATAGATGGCTAAGAAAAGACTTGGCCATGTGCAGGAATGCTGGGAATGACACAGACAATACCAGAAATGCACACACCCACAGACAAACATATGCTGTCCGTCTATACAAACCCTACAAAAGCACTAAAGACAGTCTGTCTCTCTCTTCAGAATTTGCATGTTTTGAGCAACGCATTTCACCAACTGTTGCAGTCGTTCATGATTTTTGTTTTGAGACTGGGGTGCATTCCTCTTTAAATGTCAGGTGACTAGCCTATGTGTGACCCTGGAGCACAAAAGCAGTGTTAAGGTCGCTGGGGTATATTTATAGCAATAGCCAAAAATACATTGTATGGGTCAAATTGATCAATTTTCTTTTATGCCAAAAATCATTAGGATATTAAGATCATGTTCCATGAAGATATTTTGTAAATTTCTTACCATAAATATATCAAAACTTAATTTTTGGATTAGTAATATGCATTGCTAAGAACTTCAAAATTTTTGCACCCTCAGATTCCAGATTTTCAAATAGTTGTATCTCTGCAAAATATTGTCCTATCATAAACCATACATCAATGGAAATATTATTTATTCAGCTTTCAGACGATGCATAAATCTCAATTTCACAAAATTGACCCTTATGACTGGTTTTGTGGTCCAGGGTCACATACAGTGGGGGAAAATTAAATCAAATCATATCCATTTAATTAGTTATTTACATATTAATCAAAATCATTTTATTTTTTGTTTTGTTTTACTTTTTTCCCTTGCTCTTTCTTGAAGTGCTTTTTAATGTTGCTTACTCTTATGATTTTGTGGTTTTGAAGGGATATTTCTTTTCACAAGTTAGCGAAAAGAGTGTGTCTCCATTTCAAGGATTTTGACTTTTAATCTAACATTTTTGCCGCACAAGTTAGAGAAAAGAGAATGTGGCACAGTCGAACATTTGACTATGTGAGCCCTGTTTCTTTCTGAATATTACAAAAAAACTGACAATTCATCCTGCTTTGGCCTTCTCCCACAACCTTAAACACAGACACACACACACACACACACACACACACACACACACACAATCCAAAGGAAAATACTCATATGTGATCACAGTGAAGTCTAAAATGTGTCAAATGGCAAAATGTTAAATGCTTTTGCAAACCATTCAAAGACATTTAATTCAGTATATCTGAATATTTTTAACAAATGAACCTGTAAACAAAGAATTTTGATTAATCAAGATGCTATTAATATTGGTTTCAGAATGCATCCAAATGTCACTTTCACGAAAACGACCAAGATAATCAAATCACACCAGATACAACATTAGTAGCTTTTAACAGTGGTTTTACTTCAAAACAACTGACATACAGTGCAAACTAATGATTTTCAAAAATAAACAATTTATCATAATTCATGCCAAAATGCCTTTTCCTCAATCAAATGGTTGCAGAGTTGGTTTGTTTTTTTGGTAAAGTTTTGTACCAAGCTTTGTTGGCTCGTGGATTTTTAGAAGATTTGATGATTTGACAAACTGGCTAATATCTGTAAAATATGAACTCTTTGAAAAAATATTTTTTGTCATGAGAGTCTACAGATTATACATGACAAAATTGATATGAAACATTCAAAATAGAAGTTTAAAAACCATAAGTCAAAGTCAAAATGGTGCAAAAAAAAAAATCAGAAAGAGATGGAAATAAATATAGATCTGCAACCCACCGGTTGAGAAGCACTGCAGCACACATTATATTATGCACTTTTTGAAGTTAAGAGGTTGTGCAGTTGAGCACACACACACACACACACACACACACACACACATGCATCAGTCATCTTTAACTCACCGGCTATCACAACGAACCCACACATACACATCAGAGAAAACAGAAAACACATGAAGGTAAACATTGAAATAAATTCCTCAGACCTGCATAGCAACAATCTAAACTTTACCTCATTACAATCTCAACAACTCACATTCAACAACTCAAATGTACTTTATAAATAAAAATATACAACTAGCTGTTTTATCTTATTTTAACAACCCTTTGAATACATTTTAGACAAATATTTCAGTCACATACCCACTGATTGACAAACATACAGTGAGTTTGTGAATATGTGACATTTCAGCGTGGCCCTAAAATAACAGGACCAAAGGCTGTGGAAGTTATTTCACACAGCTTTAACCTTAATGACCCCACTAAAGGAGCTCTAAATGAGTGTGTGTGTGTGTGTTTAACTCACCACTAGCACATGCTCCAGCAGGCCCAGGATATCCTATGGCGCACTCAGAGCCGAAGTGCAGCGCTCGAGCCTGAACGTCTCGCTTCACCTCCGGGTGGAACACCGCTTGCTGAACAACACAGCAGAAAAATCACTTACCCTTTAGCTTAACAGAAACACATATACACTAGAAGTCAAAGTTTGAACACTCATTCTGTATGACTACTTAGCATATTTTTTAAGAATAGTCACTAAATAAATTATATTGAAATAATTTTTTAGATGCTTTTTTTTTTTTTTGATTCCTCGACATTGGACATAGTCTCAACTAATTTCTATTTTTAGCTGAAAAGCAACTATTTGTTGAATTTAAGTTGCATGCAGCTCAACTCAAGTTTAGAAAATAAGCATTTTACATCATTTTACTTTAAAAAAATCTATAATGCTACACATAGCATACAAATATATAATCATAAATAAATGAACTGGTCACTGGGGTCCCTCAGGGATCGGTTTTTGATACCTCCCACATCACTGGGTCCCATCATACAAGCACATGGTTTATCATACCATTGCTATGATGATGACACACAGCTCTATCTCTCATTTCGACCAGATGAGCCAACGGTAGCTGCACGGATCTCAGGCTGCCTGGCAGACATCTCGGCGTGAATGAAAGAACATCACCTACAGCTGAACCTGGCAAAGACTGAGCTTCTTGTCTTCCCTGCCACCCAACTCTACAACATGACTTCATTTAAATTGCATGCAGAAATCTTGGTGTAATCTTCGATCAGCTGACTTTGTGAGCACATTGCTTATTTGCTTGCATGCCTGAGACTTGGTATTTGCAATGCTTCTAGCTGGCACTTCCTCTGTCTGGATTCTCCTCTTTAAGAAGAATCCACTAATCTAAACTTTAGATTTATGTATTCCCCAATTCTAAGTGGCTTTGGATAAAAGCGCCTGTAAAATGACTAAATGTAAACATATAACAATGCAATTTTGAGTTTATAGCATCATTTTACAAACTAGATTTCAATGTTTAATTATTCTGAAATAGCTGCATTTTGCTTAATGATGCATAATTTGGAATAAAGTAATTATAAATTGAAGATGGACAAAATTGCATGCATTTTAAAGGATTAAGGAAAATGTGATTTCATATGATAAGACCCTTTATGAAGTGCATATGCAGTCATAAATATCACTGTGTGTGAGAGTGGCCTCACCTTGCAGGAGTGCAGCATGTCAGCGATGGCTCGTCTGCTCAGGTTAGCGGTGGCGATAACGTCCTCTTGACGGCAGGAGTTCCCAGCAGCCACTGCTTTCGCCGTGGCCAGCGTGATGCCTTTGGTCATGCGGATGAACTCCTCTGGAGTGGCGGTCTTTGGAGGAGGATCTGGACTGCTGAACACCTGCAAAACATATGTTTTATGTCAAGGTTTCACTTGCTCTTCTTCATCCCAGTGGAACTTTATATCTAATAATATACTTTTATTCCACTGTAATGTAGTGATTGTGCATATTTTCAGCAGAGTTCAGTGGGAGTGTGTCTCTTACAGCCAGCTCTTGTTTGATGTGCTCTATGGTGGCCTCTAGTGCTCGTGTGCCTTTAGTGGCCTCGTCCTCCACGGCCTTCACCGTCTTCAGTAGAGACGTCACATTTGTCACCATCACCTGATCCCAACAGAAACGTCACACATCAGAACTCTTGATACACTTATGCATTATGACTTTATGATGTTATTGTAGACAGTAGACAGTGTTTAAAGTACTCAATCAAAGGAGAATAATATATGAACGCAACAATACAGAAATGCTGATAATATTTAAGGTTAGCCAGTATTATACATTTATATAGCTTGGCAGAGAAAAAGAGTTGCCTGGTGAGCCAAATCAGACTAATTAATTAAAAAGACTTGCATCATTAGTAGAAATATGGGATATATAAGCAATAAAATAATACATAATAATAACCTACTAACATTGAAAAAAACATAACCTTACTGACAGTCTCTTTTGGAAACATAATAGCTAAATAAAAAGCACTAGAATCTCAGTCTCTTTTGTGAAACATAATAGCTAAATGAGCAATAATCTCTGTTAATTGAAATTGAACAGAAAAATAACCATGAATTTATTGTGAAAATATATCCCATATGCCTCAAATATAATTTAACTTGTGGTACTGAACATCCTATATGAAATACACCATTTCTCTAGTTTGTATGTGTTAAGTATTATTTTATACTATTATAGTATTTATTAATATTTTGAGTTAGTTTTCATATTTTTGGTTTTCGTTTTAATTTTAGTTTAATTCTGTTATATGACTTTTATAATTTGTATTACTACTTAAAATTAGAAATGTAGCCTTAGCATTCAAGTGAAAGTTTTTTTTTAATGTAATTTTTTTATCTAATATTAATATATATATTTCTATTACCGAAAACATTTTAAATGTTACTTTTTGAAATTTTTTTGTTGCAGTTTTAGCTTTAGTTTTAGTTAACAATAACACCACCAATCTGAGTGTAAATCATTCACAGTTCTTCACTTTGTAGGTCAATCGGACTGAATCTTGATTTCAGGTCACCTAACATTGTCTGGCAGCCCATAATGATCAGGACTGTCATTTTGATTGAGATCAGTTATTAAAGGCCTCAGGCAGAGACAGCCTGGATGTGTGGATGAATGAGATGATCCTGCTCAGCGTGTCTTTACCTTAGCAGAGTTCTTGAGCTGTAACATGGCGGGATCGTCGTGAGGTTTGCCGGACGCAGCCTTCGTGGCACTGATCAGGGCACCCAGAGCTTTAGCCACATCCTTCACCGCATTGATCAGAACCACCTGAGATACGACAACAAACACATGATCTCAGACGACAGCGGCATTATTGAACTTCTGCAACAACATATGCATCAGCATCATGACTTTACATGCATCACTGAACCACAAACATGGGCAGAATCGCACACCTGCATGAGACTAAATATATGACGCCGTGAGTGAAACGTACAAGAACTGTACTATAAAAGTCTCACAGCAAATATTAAGTTTTATAACAAAACTGAAAACGGTTATGTAAATATTAACGCTGGTTAATATAGTATCAGTCACATAACATCATATTAGCAATAAGAAATCCAAAAATGACTATTAAAACTGCAGTATGGACACAAAGACCTCACTAAAACCCACTCAAAAACAGCTGCTGCATGTGGAAAGTGAAAATACAGATCTTACATATACAGTAGGTTTGAAGATAACGCTTTTATTGTGTTCTTGTGAACTTGAAAGGAGATAGAAGTGTAATTAAACCTGGCCTTGATGGCTGAATTTCCTTAAACAATACAGCTATAACAAGCTTTGAGAATATGCCATGAATTATTAACTGTTGCCATAGGAACAGCAGAAACCAAAGAATTGTTGTCAAGCACTGGGTACACACACGCACACACACACACTCACACACGCACACACACACACACATGTTGTACATCACACACACCCATGTTATTATACAGATTTGTGTCACACACACACACACACACACACACACACACACACACACACACACACACACACACACACACACTCTCTCTTTATGGGGACATTCCATAGTAATGGTTTTTATACTGTACAAACTGTATTTAATATCGCCCTACACCTAAACCTTCCCCTTACAGGAAACTTACTTTCTGCATTTTTAGATTTTCAAAAAATGTCATTCGGTATGTTTCCTCGTGGGGGCACACACTGACTCTCACAAAAACACACACGCACACACATGTTCTGACAGCAGGTCAGCTGTTTGGTGTGAAGAGTTGCTGTTTCCTGTGTGAGAGCGGACAGGACAGGAAGCGGGTGTACCTGTGTCTCAGGGTCTTCAGCGCCCAGACTGGCTGCTCCCAGTTTGACCACATCAGCCAGTTTAGTGATGGTGTTCACAGACGACTGCGCAGCCTGAGCCAGTTTCTCCTGATTCGCCCCTGCTCCAGACACCAGCAGCTTGGTGTCCTCCACCAGAACTTTAGCCGTCTTCAGGATGTGCTCTCTGACAAACCACAGGAAACACAAAACTATTAACATCACAGTCCGCTAATGACGTAACATATTAACACTAACGGATAAACAAACACATACAGGGGGAGACAAAGGTTATACTAAAGGAAAGACACTTTTCTGTTACTAAAATGGATTGTAATTTGCTACAAGTAAAGTGCATCATCGGTACGGTACCGGTACCCAACGGTACCTTTTTTTCGGTACTTTACTCTCTGTGTAACAAAAAAAACATTTCAGTGAAAAAATAAGTCCAAAACTCTCAATTTCAACATTTTGAACATTAGGGCCCTACTATTTTTTTTCTTCCAGAAATTCTTGTATTTTATTTTTTCTGATAATCAAACGAAGGCATGAAACATTTATTTATTTTTTATCAAATGAAAATGAAACCCTTTTATTTTTGGGGGCAAACAAACAGAGGTTTACTGTTAAAATTAATACATGGTAGAAAAATTGTGTGAATATTCCTTTAAAAAAGTTTAAATAATAATTGTATTTTTTTCTACAATTAAGTGGTTAATGTTGTTGTAGTAATTATTTGTATCATTTAATCGTTTTATTTAAATTAGTCAGTAAATGGAATATATAAAGATGTACATTATACTGTACAAAAGTAATACAAGAGTAATATATTTGTTGCATGTTAAACCGCACTTTTATTTTGACAGGTTGCCTTGAAGCTTCTGTGTGTATACAGTATGATATGATGCTAGAAGTGACTCTCACAGCCTAAGTTCATGTGTTCATGTTGTCATGCAGTGAGATGCAGAGGCTGAGAATCACAGTGAGTTCACGTGTGCTTCAGTATTTGTGTGGTAAACAAAGCCACGTCTCTGCCATTCATACATACCGAGGCTAACGGAACATGCAGGTTTCATATTTAAACCGTCTTTTGCGTTTTAATATTCACATACACTAGTTCATATCGTGATTCCAATTAAGTGACAGACTTCCAAAAGTGGACGAATTCCGTGGCATTCCACGCTATAGAGTAAATTCTGTCTTTATGAATGGACTTCTGTCCTGTCCGCGTTTCCACAGAAACCATATGACCCTACAAATGTAAGCACACTTCAGAACAGTTCGGTTTGCCCCGTGTGTTGTGTTTTAAAGAGTTGCAGAGGTGACATCTTGTCACAGGGTCTCTCTCTCTCTCTCGTATGCTCCAAATGCGTTCTCAGGTACCGAAATTTGGTACCGAATGATTTAATGTGAATCGGTACTCGTAATACCGATGCAATTCGGTCGGTACCCAACCCTAATCATGTTGTTAGATTACTTCTAATAATAAGGTACTGAGTGAAGTCTTTTTTTTTTACTTAAATTGACTATGTAGTAAAACGTTAGCAAAGGGATAAAACATGCTAGACTTTTTGCTAAACCAAAAGCCTAGAAGAGTGGTCTGATCCTTTCTTTGTGGTCTTTTGAGGTTGAAATGGGTCTGAAAAGGTTTACTGGGGGACTAAACTGGTTTGATATGGGTTCTTGTGAGCCTAATGAGGTCAAATGGGGTTTGAAGTGGTCAAATATGGTCTATTTGACATTGCTTTTGTCAATCTGACAATAAAATCTTCAAACCTCAAGCTTTTAAAATAGTTTCACACCTTCAGGCCAGGCTTTTTCAACTTCAACGTTTGTCTTCAAACTTTATCTGTCTACTTCAACTTGACGTTATAAGAGTTTCATTCTGTGATTTCTCAAATGTGATCAGATCTGCTGAAGCCGATCGGAGCCATAGCGCAAATGTCACATATTGATAGTTTTCACGTGACGTCACACACTTATAGGAGCGCCCACCTGGAGGACAAAACCAAGCTTTGCTCCACTGACCGCCAGCTATTTTTACACAGATTGCATTAAGTAGTAATGTAGTAAAACACAGATATTAAAAGGCGAGATTCAGTGGATGATGTATATTTTGTACAGGCAAACAGATGAAGCCAGAATATAAACACAATGTGCAGTTTCACATTAAATGGCTTCCCATAGAAAACCATTAGAAGGAAAACACTGACCCGTTCATATTCCGGCCTCATCTGCTCGTCTGTGTAAACTATGCATCATTAATACGGCGAATACTGAATTTTATCTTTTAATATTGCTGTTATAAATATATTAAGGCACTTTAAGTGTTTTTACAATGTTTTGTCGCACTGTTTATGATTTAAATATTGCTGCGGGTGCTTAATATGGATTGCAAATTGCCAAAACTTGAAGCAAATACCTTTGTTTTATTCTTTTGAGAGGTGATCTGAATATTTGCGGCTGGGAAACATGAAAAATTGACACGCTTGTGCTGCAGTGCTATGGATGTTTTACCCTCCAAGTATTCGAGCCGGTCACGTGACTGAAAACTATCAATAGGGACTGGAATCATTAGGAACTGTATTAGGATTCTGGTTCTTTAACAAAACTTCCCTGGCATCTGGGCTGAACTGCAATCAGTTGTGTTCCTGTAGCTTAATACACAGCAGAGCAAGGTGCTTGGTGTGAGCAAGCGGTGATGCAATAAGTCACTGAGATGTCCACCGGGCAGTTTGGGCGCTTGTCGTTTTGGCGGAGGGAGTACCTGTGGTCTGCAAAGGTCTCGGCGTTCTCTCGGTTAAGAGAGCCTGCGGTGGCAAACATGATGGTGGTGTCCAGATCAGCGATGATGCCAGAAACAGCACTGGCAGCAGTAATGCAGGCCTGAGTGCCACGATTGCCCGCCTGAAGAGCCGCCAACACATGAGACACCTGAGAGAGAGAGAGAGAGAGAGAGAGTAAAGACATCAGGAGTCTGATGAAGACTGAAATGACATCCATACAGTATGTCCAATAAGAGAAGAACTACTGCGCACCTTCTCGGAGACTTTGCGAGCGCTGTCGATGAGCTCTTTCTTGGTGTAGGAGTCGTTTGGACTGCACTGCAGCGCTCCTGCTTTACTGACCAGACCAGTGCAGCTGTTTCCCAGCTCTGCCACCTGCTTCCTGATGTGAGAGCCGATCTGAAGAACAAAACACCATTAACTAACACCTTAAATCCTGATCTAGTTGGGATTTCAATCAAAGAAACAGCTTAACTATTCAAAGTATCTCATTTTACTTTAGTAATGTGACACACAAAACCAGTCTTAAGTGTCAGTTTTTCCAAATTGAGATATCTACATCATCTGAAAGCATAATACATAATATTTCCATTGATGTATGGTTTGAACAATATTTGTCTGAGATACAACTATTTGAAAATCTGGAATCTGAGGGAGCAAAAAAAATCTAAATATTGAGAAAATCATCTTTAAATTTGTTCAAATTAAGTTTTTAGCAATTAACATTACTAATCAAAAATATATTTTTTATATATTTACGGTAAGAAATTTACTAAATATCTTCATGGAACATGATCTTAATATCCGAATGATTTTTGGCATAAAAGAGAAATGTATAATTTTGACCCATACAATGTATTTTTGGCTATTGCTACAAATATACCCCAGCGACTTAACACTGCTTTTGTGCTCCAGAGTCACATATTTCAAAGTGCAACAGAATATTCAACAAGAAATGTAGGGTGGGATTTGATTATATTTATTGGGAATTGACTGGATGATCAAACGTGGTCTTTATTTGACAGCTGATTGGGGAGGAGTTAAAAATAAGAGGGCTTGGTGAGTTGAAAAGTAAAAGAAAATACAATATTGTATAAAATGTTGGGGTCATTCAAATTTTGGTCACACTGTTTTAAGGTTCAGTTCTCGCTATTAACCAACCATTAACTATGACTTTTGCCTCAATGAACTCCTAATTTGCTGCTTATTAATAGTTGTTATGTTTAGGTAGGATTATGGATGTAGAATATGGTCATGCAGAATATGTGCTTTATAATAACTTATAAACAGCCAATATGTTAATAATTAATTTAATGTAAATATATATCACATTACAAAATATATTGTACTTTCTATTCATCAAATAAATCTGAAAAAAAGTATCAGTTTCCACAAAAATATGAAGCAGCACATTTTCAACATTGATAACAATCAGAAATGTTTCTTGAACAGCAAATGAGCATATTAGAATTATTTCTGAAGGATCAATATTTCACAATATTATTGCTTTTAATAACAAAAACAACCCCAACATTTTTATAGTTAATGTTCCTTTACTAAGAACACAAACATTCAGAATAAGACATGCAGAAACAGAACATGGAGTCACTTTCATATTAATTATAATAGTATGTGGAAAGGCCATCAAATCTAGAGAAAAGGAAAGCGTATGCCACAATACCTCGTCGTTCTCGGCAGTCATGGCTGCACATCTGGCCTCAGACGCCAGGTCACCGAACTCTGTGGTCAGCTGATTGGCCAAACCGCCCAGCTCATCAGGGTTGGTGTTGGATTTGGTAACCTGGCAACACAGCATTATAAAAACACAGCGTCAGCCATTTACTTCTCTATAAATACTGCAGAATTACAAAGTCTCTTTAAGAAAAGTCATGCCACTCGGCGGCCATCTTTGAAATGCCTCTCGGGCACGCAAGTGCAACTCCTATCTCTTTGAAAGGGGAAACATTAAATTCTCCCAAACTGTTCAATATTTTAATATTTGAAATCACCAATGAAATCGGACAACAACTGTGTCATAAATGTTGTTTATTTTGCTCAAATAGAGCTATAAAAAGGTTATTTTTCAGCCTGGACCAGCCAGTGCGCATGCGCAGTCCTAGGCGCACATCTCAGCACGCTTAGCAACCGGGACTTCTAATTGCAGCTGCAGTGACGCGCTGACTTTCCCGATTAGCGATTGGCTCTTTCATTCGGAAGGCGGGGCTTCCTGCGATTGAGATGCCATATTAAGCGTTGCATTTTTCCCCATTCAAAACTATACAAGTGACATGTCTTGGGTATTCTATAGACGGTTTCAACGGCAACAACATAAACAAACGTTACTGCGCATGCGCGTGTTTGTGGCCCTAACTTAACTTCCGGTAGACATCCAAATAGAATCAATAACAAATTAATCTAAACTATTAATTTCCCACAAAAAATCAACAATTTTACTTAAGAATATTTTATAAAACTGTTTGTTAATAAACCAAATTAAATTTGCTTTTTTGAAGCAAAAGTAAAGTACAACATAGAGTGCAATTATAGTGCAAGAATGACAACATATCCACCTGTTCTAGTCTAATAATACAATTATAATCAAAAAACACTTTTTAAACGAGTATTTACCAGAAATATGATTTACTAGAATTTATTTAGGTGAATAATGTAAATGTGCAGTACTTCTGAAAAAAGTATATATATATATATATATATATATATATATATAAATATATAATCATTAAAAAAAAAAATTAACTAAATTAAAATCAATTAACTAAAATCTATTAATTGGAGATGCTTTTGATTATTAAAATTGAAATGGAATCCAGAAAATTATGGAAAACAGAATTTGGTATAGATAAAACTGTAAAACTCAATTAATTAGACAGGCTTTTTGATTAATACAATTTAATTTAACCATTAAAACAGAGTATAGAAAAATTTAAATGGAAAAAAATTAATTTGGAAATAAAGTGGATTTCATAGGGCCCTATAATAATTAATTATTTTGTGGTAATAAAATAGATGTAAGTGAACAATACATTTTTAAAATGACTTAAATTACATATATAATAGCAATGATGCAATAATAATTAGTTCAAATAAAGTATCAAAAGCAAGAAATCATATGGTTTTATTGAACAAAACTGTTCAATACATAATGCATAATAAACAATAGAGCTAACGTAGATTACGCATAACAACAAAGGCCTACAGGGGGCGCCGACGGCCTGGTGATTATTTTTACACATTACTGCATGATCTAATCCTTGTTTAATATTGACCAAGCACCATTTAATTCAAATGTCCACTTAATCTTTAATATTTGTTCATTTCTTTAGGACAGAAATGCTATAGCCGCTGTAATTAAATTAATATGTGGACATCAAAACGTCTAAACTCAGAGTGATGGGTTGAGCTTTTATTTTGAAATCGCAATGTATTCTCCCGTGTTTGTGTAGGTTTATGAACGATTTAGAACTGCATCCCATATAATTATTTAATTAAATCATAGCGTTTGTTAATTCACAATTATGCTTAATTATGATTTTTAAATGGGTTTAATATATCATGCAGCCTTGGAAAACAGTCTAATGTGTTTTATGGATAATCGTCCATGAAATGCGCCACTTCCGGTATATTGCCGGTTAGTCGACGCAAGCAAAATTAAGTCGACTAAAATCGACGAATCGCGACAGCCCTATTCTGAATTCTATACTAAGCCCTAATTCTGTTTTCATTGCATGTTTGTGCATATGTATATTGTATTTTGCCCACCAGCCACAGTGGTTTTCCATTTTTTTCCCACAATTCCTAACTCTACTGTCACTCAGACTGTTCCAGCTTTAGTTTTTACCATCTCCTGAATGGTGACAGCGATAGCTTTGGCCGTCTTCACCATCGTGGTCTGATAATCCACAAACGATCCTTCCGGTTCAATTCCAGGCCCGTCTTCCATATTATTGATGGCTTGAGAGATGGAGTTGACCATGCCGCCCACTGCTCCTGCAGCGCTGGCCGCCTCTGCCAGAGTCGCAGCCAGATCATCCACCGCCTCCTTCATCATCTGAACCGACTCCTCCAGAGCCTCCTGCATGTGAGCCGCCTGGGGACACACACACACACACACACACACGCACGCACACACACACACACACACACACACACACACACACACACACACGCACACACACACACACACACACACGCACACACACACACACACACACACACACACAGTGTGAGACTGAGCACTACAGCAGATCTCCAACAGATAGCTTGGGATCAGTACATTTTAATGCAGTCTCTTCTGCTCAGCAAAGCTGTATTTATTTGAACAAAAATACAGAAAAAACAGTAATATTGTGAAATATTATTGCAATTTCTAACATTGGTTTCCTATTTTAATATACTTTAAAATATAATTTATTTCTCTGATGAAGTGCTGAATTTTCAGCATCATTACTCCAGTCTTCGGTGTCACATGATCTTCAGAAATCATTATAATATGCTGATTTATTATCAGTGTTGAAACTTGTGCTGCTGAATATTATTTTGGAAACCGTGATACTTTTATCTTTGATTCTTTGATGAATAAAAAGTAAAAAAAAAAACAGCATTTATTCAAAAGATAAATATTTTCTAACAATACACAAGCTTTAACTATCATTTTTTATACATTTAACACATCCTTGCTGAATAAAACTATTAATTTCTTTAAAAAAAGAGGAAAGAAAAACTGTACTCAGCCCTAAACGTTTGTATACGTTGAGACACAAAATTTATATTTTAAATAAACACTGTTCTTTTAAAATTTGTATTCATCAAAGAATCCTGAAAAAATATCACAGGTCCCAAAAAAATATTCAGCAGCAGAACTGTGTCCAACACTGATAATAAATCACATATTATAATGATTTCTGAAGATCATGTGACACTGAAGACTGGAGCAATGCTGTGATGCTGAACAATCAGCCTGGCTTCACAGAAATAAATTATATTTTAATAGTAAATTAGAATTTAAATATTTCTCTATTTATGATTAAATAAATGCAGCCTTGATGAGCAGAAGAAACCTCTTTAAAAAATCTTCCTGATCCCAAGCTTTTGATCAGCAGTGTATAAATCAAAACTAGCAGAATGCAGCTGCTGTGTTTGGCCGGTGGCGTCTTACCTTGTGGTTTCCTCCAGCCTCTTTGGCAGTGTAGAGCATCTGTAGGGCAGACTCGGCCAGAGTCTTGGTTTGATCCAGCACGCTCATCTGCTGCTGGCTGTTCTGCATCTTCGACGCTGTACCGATGGCAGCCATGATGAGCGGCTCAAAGTAACTGACCATCTGAGACACCTGTGAGATGACGGCACACATTTAGCTTCTGGTAAACACTGAGACCCTGTGAACACGTTTAGAAAGGATTCAGACCTTGTGACCCAGCTGAGAGGCGTCGGAGCGGGCTGCGATGGCCACTGGCTCAATCTGTTTACTGATCTCATGCATAGATGCCGCCATCTGCTCGTGAAGGGCCTGCAACACAATATTACAATAGCGTTGTATTAGATTAATGATGAACACGACAGCTGCGCCCTCGGCTCTGAGGATACTGCTGTAGTTTATCATGACGGCTGTAAAGCCTCACCTCATGGGAGATGTCGTCTCTAGGCGTGAGCTGCTGGCTGATGGCTGCCAGAGACGCCTTGTCCACCTCACGCATGCAGTTATTAAGAACCTCAATGGCGTCATCACACTCCCTCTGACCTGGAGCATTTTCCCTGAAAGCATTTACATGACAGTATTTCAATATGATACATGGAATAGTTTGATATCATTCACAACTGAATCGCATCTTGCAACACTGAGACTGGTAATGAACTGAAGTCAATCAACACTGAACTGAGAACGATAAATTGATAAGACTTCACACTGTTATTGATCTAGACTAAACAAGCCCTGAACTGACTGATGACACTACTGTCTTTTAGAGCTGCTTTATAGCTGAGTTTCCATAATTGATTCTGCTTTTCCTTTTTATCTCTGCGAAGCTGCTTTGACACAATCTGTACTGTATAAAGCACTATAGAAATAAAGGTGACTTGACATAACTTGACAACATGGTATGAAATTACCTTTTTTTGGAGGGTTGTTTCTTAAAGGTGCCATAGAATGCATTGATACAGTATTTTAAATTGTTCTCTGATATCTACATTGAAGGTATGTGGCTTAGGTAAGGGCAAAAAATCTCCAGAAATGATTTTACATGTCCATTTACAACCCTACGATTTCTCCCTAGAATTAAACGGTCTATTATTGGCTTATTTGGCAGGGTCATGAATAATAATGAGCTCTGCTCTGATTGGCTGTTTCACATTGCTGCTTAATGTTGAGCTCTGCTCTGATTGGCTGTTTCACAGTGCTGCTTAATGTTGAGCTCTGCTCTGATTGGCTGTTTGACAGTGCTGCTTAATGTTGAGCTCTGCTCTGATTGGCTCTTTCACAGTGCTGCTTAATGTTTAGCTCTGCTCTGATTGGCTGTTTCACATTGCTGCTTAATGTTGAGCTCTGCTCTGATTGGCTGTTTCACAGTGCTGCTTAATGTTGAGCTCTGCTCTGATTGGCTCTTTCACAGTGCTGCTTAATGTTGAGCTCTGCTCTGATTGGCTCTTTCACAGTGCCACTCATCGGCAACAAGGAAACACAGGGAGGAAAATATATATTTAAATACTTTCTCTCGCAGTTATATTGTCGGGTAATTATACTGTATATAAAACGCGGGCATCAGGGAGCCGTTATTAATACGCGAGGCATTGAAACTGCTTTTGAACAATCAGTCGATCGCATTATAGTTTCACTTTCAAGAGACGCGATCACACAAACTCTGTTTATACTATGGAGCGGCGGTATTTACCACACATTTGACAAGATCAGACGCTTGTCAGTGGTGCTCAGGATCTGTAAATCATTCGCCATCATTCTCATCTCTGCTTACTTTGTTTATGTGGTAAGTGAAATCTTATGTACTGTAACAGGCGACAGCTAGCAAGGAGCCAAGCATGTCCCTTTAGTGGCTCGTGTTATTTTATTAGAACGCTTTCCGTGCCTCTCTGAATAAAGACACCAACCCATCCCTGCACTTCATATCCCTGCACAGCCTGGAACATTACATTTATTTCCATGATCTGCCATTTTCACTGTTGTCCGCGCTTGTTTATTTACAACACCTGCAGAACTTCTGATGGTTCAGCTGGCGCTTGCCTGGAACAAGGGCGGGTTTATGTAATGATGGGGCGTAGTGATCCTGACTGTTGCGTCACAGTCGGTGTTATGTTCTGATTCGCCTGTTTCTCAGTGCTTTTTTAATCACGAGATTTACATGAGGAGGAGGAAACTATGGTGTCTGAGGCTCACTGTATGTCATTTCCATGTACAGAACTGTTATTATTTAACTATGGTAAAGACAAGGTAAAGACAAGATAGGGCTGCAAAAAACTAAATATTCATTATTGCTCTGGATATTGTAATGAGTAATAATGCTGATTAACGCAATACATTACAAATGTGTTTGTGTGTGGAGAAAAGGCACATCGTATTCTTGTAGGCTACACACACAAAACATGCTTATGAATGAGTTATGTATTAGAAAACCAAGACTTCACACTGGTTATATTAGTGGCCTTAAAATACTAAAATACGTGTAGTTTGGAAATAAACTGTATAAAGAAAGTGAGCACAGAATGTTCCCTTCACTGAAGTGGTATTCATTTAGTTCATTTTTTGGCTCTGTATCTTGAATTTGGGGGACAATTTTGTTCATTTTGGTGCCATTTTTCCCATAACCACCTGCTACTTCCCTAATGAGAACTAAAGGTTTCACAGTTGATAGTTGAATAAAGACAGGGCTTAATTTGTGCCGGAACAAGCCAGATCCGGCACCTCCGAAATCCGATCCGGCACCACATTTAGTCGGATCCCCCTCCTCACGCGCCAATGAAAGACGTTTGTGCTGACCTATAGTGTGCATATATGAAAAATTATCTATAATGACCGCGTTTGCGGCACATCTATTTGAAATAAAGAACCTGAACATGCAAAAGACGCGACATGTGAACTGCTCTGCTCTCACAAGACACAATGCAAGGATCCAATAGCATAGATACATGCGTTTTCTTTCTCAACTGTTCACATTTAGGCTACTTAAGAAAAAATTTTTTTTGCATAATTTTGGTGGTATTTGGCCACTTAATCTCAACAACAAGCTATGAAAAATAACTCAATATGATACTCGCTAGGCGGCTTTGGATGTGACTGTGAGCGCTCAGCCTTGAGCCTTTCTAAAAGGAGCGAGTATGGGCTTGCAAAATTGCAAATTATAAATATTTGTAACGATGCAACAATGACCCGATTAAGCGAGTGACCATTCTGTCAACTGTGCCGAAATGCGAGTGAAAGTCTTGGATCAGCGACAGCGTGCAGCAGCTCTTGTAGTGCAGACGAGATGCGCTGATGTGAAGCCGCTTTGACAGAGTGAAAGAGAGAAGACACGGTCCAGCTGAATCACTCGCGCTGTTTTCAAATGACTGATTTAATCTGCTAGTTTGTGTGGATTTATTTACTCATCTAACCTACATGCTATATTGAATAAATGTTTGCAGGAATTTCCCTCATTAAGCTGCGGGGATGAGTAAAACTATTCTGGACATGATTATAACTCTATTACAGAGATTTGTGAAATAAAATTTTATTATTTTTTAGTATGTATATGTCCCTAGGCCTGCAAATTGCTGTTTCAAAATTTCATGGCTTTTTCAGGTTTTTCATATACGAACCATAATAAAAGCAACCGATGCACGCTGTTAATCACTAGCTGGCCCACCAATGTGATCGGCTGAATGCTCCGTTACCTCTCCCTCCTCTAATCACATGCCGGATCCGTCACCCTGTTTTGTTCCAGGACCTCGGAATTTACAAATTAAGCACTGAATAAAGGCTATAAGTTCTGTGAATACCTCATGTTGGTGATGAGTTTCTTGATGGAGTCGGACACTGTTCTGGAGTGTCCGGCCAGCACAGACCATTTGGGCGGGTCTTTGGGGTTGACGGCCAGCGAGCGGGCCATCTGGATCAGGCCTGTAGAGCTCTCCAGCATGGTCTTAGCGGCCGCTACGATGGGCTCCATCGCTGCCAGACCCTGCAATCGGACACAACAGAACTTGTAGCTTGCAGCATGGTCTAAACAGGGTTTTCTATTTCAGTCTGGAGTCTTGTTCCCACTCCTGAGCCATGCACAACCCTGTTAATTCTGCACTCATCTATTCAATTTGTATGTAGACAGAAAAAATGGAAGAGTGGCATTTTGGCTTTTAAAGTCTGAAAGAAATTAATATGCTATAATATGATTCCACAACAAATATAACAAGGCAGAAAATTGTGTTTGTCATAGATGGCCTTTTGTTTTTGTTATGAGTAATCTTATAATTTTTACAAACATGTTAATACAACGATTTTTTTAAGTTACAAGATTATTAAAGTAAACATACCAATTTGGATATGTAAAATATCAAATATTTGGAAGTTGAATATCCAGCAAAAACTACTATATTGTGATCTACACAACAGCTCACAAATATGGGATTGGCAAGACTGAAATGTTTTTGAAAGAAGCTTCTTCTGCACTTATTTGATCAAAAAATAATTAAAACCACTCATATTGTGAAATATTATTACAATTTACAATAGCTGTTTTCTCTGTGGATAAAATATCAAAAGTGATTTATTCATGTGATCAAAGCTGTATTTTCAGCATCATTACTCCAGTCTTCAGTGTCACATGATCTTCAGAAATCATTCTAATATGCTGATTATAAATGCCTTTCCTGTCACTTTTGATCACTTTAATGCATCCCTTCTGAATAAAAGCACCAATTTCTTTAAAAACGGCCCAAACTTTTGAATGTTATTATATTGAGTGATATCATGTGGTACCTCTGGGCTGATCTGTGCAGGTACACTAGCAAACTCTGGGTTTGAAGCGAAGGCAGTCAGGTTATCCACAGCCTCGATGAGCGGCCCAGTGGCTTCCTTACACTTCAGTCTGTTCTCCTGGTTAAAGGCCCCATCAAGAGCCTGACATTACAGCACAAACACAGAGTTACATTCCCCATAATAATACCAACACTGCTGATCAGAAACAGACTCAAACTCACTTTGATGGACTTGACGAGGTTGGCGGTGCTGTTGGCCACCTCTTTGGCGCTCTGGACGAACTGTCTCTTCGCAACTGGGTTGGATGTTTTGGAGGAGGCAAGTCGGCAGGCGTTGCACAAGGCCGAAGTATGTTTGGCAACAATTGTGGCAGCAGAGAGGACCTTAGGAAAAGACGGTGCATAAAACACAGGAGTTATTTTGTCGGGTTATTTGTGATGAATTAAATACTAGGTCAAGCGTTCCTTTAAGAATTAACTTCCTATTTTGAGCTGTGAGTTCAAAGGGAATATCCAGATGTGAAATAATATAATAAGTAGTGGAAGTCGATCAGACACTGGGAGTCCTGCTTGGCCATTTAACAGAAGCTTTAAGGACTGCACGTTATCGCATTATCATTTTTTGCAAAATTTGGTAAATAAAAAAGGTCCACTGTCCATTGGTCAACACAGTGAATCCATGTAAACAACTTCAACATAAGCAAAATCTGCTTATGGAAATTGTTCGCCCTGACACAAAACTCACGAAAGTGTAGATTGTAGATAGAAGTGGATTTTGCCAGCAAAAAACCATCAAACAATTGCAGTAGTTAATAATACTGCATATTCGAATGCCATGTCAGCATCTGAGGCTATCTTCATGGCAGAAAACGAGTTATAAATTACAAGAGTTACAGAAATACAATAACAATGAAAACCTAACAAAAAGAAAGAGAGAACATTTAAAGTAATAAAAGATGTTAAACATTTACATATGATAAAAGTCTAAATTTTCTGCTAAAATCTTATTAAAAAACAAGTCCTTAAGTGAGCTTACTATATAAAAAAGTTGTCTACTTGCACTAAAAGCGGGAAAGTCTTGCAAAATCATCAAACAACTGTAAATGCGATCACACCTTTAGTTCTCCCTCATGTTTTCTAAAATCTCCAAACAGTCACAAATATGTTTTTAAATATTCAAATATTATTAAAATACCTTATCAGTAATCTACTACTAATAATGCACTCTCAATGTCTAATATCTAATATCTTGCCCAAAGTAAATCAGACCTTAGGTATGTGTTCGCTCCTATCAGACCGTTTCTATCTAGGAAAGAGTCATGCTGTTACCTGGGACTGGGTGCAGGCCGGGTCCACTAGGTTCAGACAGGCCACCTGGATCGACTGTTTCGCTCTGGCGAACTGTGAGGGGTCCACAAGCCCCTTCTGCCCCGCGTGACTGTTCGGGTCCGACACACCCACCAGATACGCCCCCTGTGAGTGACACAGAAGACCCGTCACTTCAGTTCTTCACAAACCAGTTCACACTAGGCTAGCTGTGATAGACGGTGTTGGCGGGTGATACCGGTGATAAGCCGCAACACCAGTTATGTCACTTACCCACCGCGGCACAGTCCCCCACCGTCGTTTAGATTTTTTTATAGTAATAAAAATCATTTAGTTCAGTTAGAGGCCACTACAATTAAAACTGAACGCGGCAGCTCAATGCAGCACACCGAACGAATGACAGTCGCGCATCACAGATCAGATTTAATTCATCACGTGACGAGAGCTGACTGACAAGAAGAGTGAGGTGAGGAAGAGTGAGGTAACACAGACAAGAAGTGTGAGGCGAGACAGACAAGAAGAGTGAGGCGAGACAGACAATAAGATTGAGGCGAGACAGAAAAGAAAAGTAAGGCGAGACAGACAAGAAGTGTGAGGTGAGACAGACAAGAAGTGTGAGACGAGACAGACAAGAAGTGTGAGGCGAGACAGACAAGAAGAGTGAGGCGAGACAGACAAGAAGAGTGAGGCGAGACAGACAAGAAGAGTGAGGTGAGACAGACAAGAAGAGTGAGGCGAGACAGACAAGAAGAGTTAGGCGAGACAGAAAAGAAAAGTGAGGCGAGACAGACAAGAAGAGTCAGGCGAGAAAGACAAGAAGAGTGAGGTGAGACAGACAAGAAGAGTGAGGTGAGACAGACAAGAAGAGTGAGGTGAGACAGACAAGAAGAGTGAGGTGAGACAGCCAAGAAGAGTGAGGCAAGACAGAAAAGAAGAGGGATGTCTATCTCAGTGAGGCGAGACAGACAATAAGAGTGAGGTGAGACAGGCAAGAAGAGTGAGGTGAGACAGGCAAGAAAAGTGAGACGAGACAGACAAGAAGAGTGAGGTGAGACAGACAAGAAGAGTGAGGTGAGACAGACAAGAAGAGTGAGGCGAGACAGACAAGAAGATTGAGGCGAGACAGAAAAGAAGAGGGATGTCTATCTCAGTGAGGCGAGACAGACAATAAGAGTGAGGTGAGACAGACAAGAAGAGTGAGGTGAGACAGGCAAGAAAAGTGAGGCGAGACAGACAAGAAGAGTGAGGTGAGACATACAAGAAGAGTGAGGTGAGACAGACAAGAAGAGTGAGGCGAGACAGACAAGAAGATTGAGGCGAGACAGAAAAGAAGAGTGAGGCGAGACAGAAAAGAAAAGTGAGGTGAGACAGAAAAAAAGAGGGAGGTCTATCTCAGTGAGGCGAGACAGGCAAGAAGAGTGAGGCGAGACAGACAAGAAGTGTGAGGTGAGACAGACAAGAAGTGTGAGGTGAGACAGACAAGAAGAGTAAGGCGAGACAAACAAGAAGAGTGAGGTGAGACAGACAAGAAGAGTGAGGCGAGACAGACAAGAAGAGTGAGGCGAGACAGACAAGAAGAGTGAGGCGAGACAGACAAGAAGAGTGAGGCGAGACAGACAAGAAGATTGAGGCGAGACAGACAAGAAGAGTGAGGCGAGACAGACAAGAAGAGTGAGGCGAGACAGACAAGAAGAGTGAGGACAAGAAGAGTGAGGCGAGATAGACAAGAAGAGTGAGGCAATACAGATAAGAAGAGTGAGGCGAGACAGACAAGAAGAGTGCGGCGAGACAGACAAGAGTGAGGAAGGACATACAAGAAGAGTGAAGCGAGACATACAAAAAGAGTGAGACGAGACAGACAAGAAGAGTGAGGCGATACAGACAAGAAGAGTGAGGCGATACAGACAAGAAGAGTGAGGCGAGACAGACAAGAAGAGTGAGGCGAGATAGACAAGAAGAGTGAGGCAATACAGACAAGAAGAGTGAGGCGAGACAGACAAGAAGAGTGAGGCGAGATAGACAATAAGAGTGAGGCGAGACAGACAAGAAGAGTGAGGCGAGACAGACAAGAAGAGTGAGGTGAGACAGACAAAAAGAATAAGAATGAAAAATTCTGATTACAGCTTTAAGGGAACAATCGACAGTTATATTTTTATCAAAATCAAGCAGCCTTAGCAGAGAAAAACTGACTCAAGCACACACACAAATGAAATGAAGCACTTATGAATCAAATGGCAGCTGAGTTCATGAAACCGCTTTTAGGACGACACACAGGAAGCAGTAAAATATGACTCACTGCCCATCAAAACTATTATGAATTCTATTTGCACAAGTGTGTAAGAGTGTGTTCTTGTGCCTGTAGATAATAAAAGCATGACGGTGTGTGTGAAAGCACAGGCAGCAAAAGAGAGACCAGGAAGGCAAATGTGTTTGTTCATTTAATGCGCTCCTGTAACTCCAGATGTTTGATGCATCATAGCCCTGGTACATTTTATCACGCATCGCGCACACACACACACACACACACACACACACACACACACACACACACACACACACACACACACACACACACACACACACACACACACACACACACACACACACACACACACACACACACACACACACACACACACACACACACACACACACACACACACACACACACACACACACACTGTGTTTTTACCTGAGCGGCTGCCTCAGTGAGACCACACAGCGCTTTAGATGCTGAACTGATCGAGTCTCCAAATTCTGGCAAGTTACTGTTCTTGGCATTATGGGAAATGCCAGCCATGGCCTCACCCAAAATCTGCACACAACATCAATGGCGACTGGGTAAATATATGGCTATATATGGCTTTTGATTGTGAAGCTGATCTGTGTCACACCTTTGAGTTCTCCATCACACTGTCAATGCAGTCAAAGTAGCCCAAATCATTGACCGCTTCTGTAGGATTCTCCAGCATTCCTCTGACCGTCTGCAGACACACACACACAGTTAGCACACAACACACAAAATAGATGCAGCAAATTAATATTGCTATTAATATTGGTTTTTGATATGTTCAGGTTTTAGGATTTAGTTCTACATAAAATCACATTCTAGAATTGCAAAAATGTAGAAATGTAAATGTTTTGCTATTAAACATTCAGTGCTGTTTAGGTTTATTGTAAGATGTGAACAATTAAAATGAGCACTGTATGTCCACACTAGAACAAAGATCTTTAACGTTCAGATTACATTTCTTAAAAAAGTGAATTAAAAAAAAGAGGACAAAATCGTTCAAAAATTTGGAAAATAATAATCCCTTATTTAGCAAGGATGCATTAAACTGATTAAAAGTCACAATAAAAAACATTTATGTTACAAAAGATTTCATCTTCAAATAAATACTATTGATTTGAACTTTGTATTAATAAAATTCCACAAAAATATGAAGCCGCACAACTGTGTTCAACATTGATAATTATCAGAAATGCTTCTAGAGCAGCAATGAGTCATGATGCTGAAAATTCAGCTTTGATAACACTTTACAAAATATTCACAGAGAAATAGCAATTTTAAATTACATTTTACAATATTATTTTTACTGTACTTTTGATCAAATGAATGCAGCTATCACACAAACATTAAAACATCTTACTGACTCCAGTCTTTTGAACATCTAACTCATCTAAAAAAACAAGTATGAATGGATTCTGTATGTTTTAGCTGAGAAGACTAAATCAAAGCAATGCTGCCTTGAACATGTGTTCTGTTGCTTTGCTGACATTTCTAATATCATCCAAAAACTGCACAAATAACTGCAGCTCAATATCAAACAGGATTTCAAGTCATGCAGCATATATGTGTACGGAAGAACATGCATATACAAAAAAAAACACATTTTTGAAGCATTTTATTACATTATTTTAATAAATAATGTAATAAAACAAAAGGGACAACCGGTGGCACAAAAGGTGTGTCATCTCTCCTCATAAAACACTGTTGAGTTGAGATTGAGATATGAGAGAATTCAATCGCTGCCTGAGAGTGAGACACTCACAAAAAAAGATGAACATACAGAAGATTAGAAGTAAAAAAGAAGCACCTCAAGCTCACGGAGAGCGTTGTCACACTCCTTCTGTCCCGGAGCCTGCTGGGTACACATGCTGATCAGCTGATTAATGCTGTCTGTCACCGCGCTATCGAGAGAGAGAGAGGCATTAGAGTTTGCAAGGAAGGGAAGGAATAGTGTGAGATCTGCAAGGAACAATCCACCCACGTGTGTTACCACACACTCTCCCTCTCTCTCTGATGCTCTGCGAGGGAGTGATGTGAGTTTTTGGATTGGGAGCGCTGTAAAACCATTAGCTGCTGTTGTTTCATCCTGTCTTCCTCTACTCCTCACACACACAGTGTAGATGCCCATTACATAATTGTGCTCATCCCAAACCAAATGTGTAGAAAAGCGAGCGTGCCACTTATGTAATGTATGTCAATAGAGGAGCTGTGTGTGTGTGTGTTTCTTACTATCACAGGCACTGTTTGGCTAGCATGCCATCACACAGCATCTGAGTCGATCCTCTAAAGAAAGAGTGCAGGACTCTGTTCCTCTGCACAGTGAACTGCATTTTAGATGCTCTCAAATAGTAACTGGATAACTATAACGACCTACTTTTAGTCAAATTCGAAAGATGTTCTCACATTTACCATTGCTTTGTGAAATTTTGTGTGTGATTCCAAAAGGTCACATGGATTCCTGTGTGTTACCAAAAAAAAAAAAAAAACGGTAACACTTTATTTTAAGGTGTCATAATACAATTAAGTACTTAGTATTAATTACCTAATTAAGTACTTAGTAGTAGCCATTGTACTTGCATGAAACAAAATGTACTTACCATGTAACTAAGTTATGGAACAGCCTGTAATTACAGTTTGTAATTACAGACAGATGTACACAGCTATGTAATACAAAGATACACAGCTACTGTGTAATATTATGTAATTGTAATGTAATTAGAAAGGTATTACATGTATTTAAGCTGTGTACTGGTGGGTTAAATCAAACTAAGGTGCAGCTGGATAAGGTACAGTATAGATATACATGAAGTACACTTAAGTACAATCCTGATACACTTTATTTTAAGTAGCTTGTGTTTGTGAAATATTCTGTAATTGTAATGTAATTAGAAAGGTATTACATGTATATAAGCTGTGTACTTGTGGGTTAAATCAAACTAAGGTGCAGCTGGATAAGGTACAGTATAGATATTAAGTACACTTAAGTACAATATGATACACTTTATTTTAAGTAGCTTATGTTTGTGTAATATTCTGTAATTGTAATGTAATTAGAAATGTATTACATGTATTTATGCTGTGTACTGGTGGGTTAAATCAAACTAAGGTGCAGCTGTATAAGGTACAGTATAGATATACATGAAGTACACTTAAGTAATTAAGATACACTATAATTTAAGATAGCTTATGCCTGTAAGTAGCTTATTATGTAATTGTAATGTAATTAGAAAGGTATTACATGTATTTAAGCTGTGCTGTTAAATCAAACTGTACTGGTAAGGGTTAAATCAAACTTTAGTAAGGTGCTTATGTTTGTGTAATATTTTGTAATTGTAATGTAATTAGAAAGCTGTATAAGGTTAAATCAAACTACAGTATAGTACAGTATAGATACACATAAAGTACACTTAAGTACAATCTTGATACACTTTATTTTAAGTAGCTTATGCCTGTGTAATATTCTGTAATTGTAAAGTAATTAGAAAGGTATTACATGTATTTAAGCTGTGTACTGGCGGTTAAATCAAACTAAGGTGCAGCTGTATAAGGTACAGTATAGATACACATGAAGTACACTTAAGTACTATCATGATACACTTTATTTTAAGTAGCTTATGTCTGTGTACTTACATTTATAATTACGTTGTATAAAGTCTGCAACACATATGTAACAATCTTTTGGTTACATAAGTAGTGTGTAACAGACTCGGTCTGTATCATATGTGTAACAGTAGCTGTCTATTACATCTACATAATTACAAACTGTAATTAAAGGCTGTTCCATAACTTAGTTACATGGTAAGTACATTTTGTTTCATGCAAGTACAACAGCTACTATTAAGTACTTAATTAGGTAATTACTCTGTATTATGGTATGACACCTTAAAATAAAGTGTTACCCAAAAAAACTTCTTGGTTTGAAAGTGCCTTCTGTTTGAGCAGTGCTGTATACATCTCGATGCTACAGATGATGGAGATTTTTCTTGTTTGCTAAATTTTGCTGCAGTTTTGCAAATGTGGCTGCACTTTAAAAACACATCACATTTCCCAATCCCAAAATACTATCCTACAAGCTAGGGGTGTCGCAATAATAACCACAATCATTTAAAAAATGAAATACTCTTATGTAAATACTGCACATATGATGACATTAATACGGCACCAACAACCTGGTAGAAATTAAATTAAATCAAATCGACAATATAGCAGGTGCCACTATTGCATCTGTTTGTCACCCGGCATAAAATGACGATGTGGCTGTGTCTGAAATCACATACTCTCTGAATAGGTACTGCTTTTGAATAAGTAATTACTGAGCGGTTAAAAAAAATACGTTCCCATATGTAGTAGGAATATAATCTGGATATACTACATTCATCATAATGTCATTGTCACGTGACCTGCCAGCATCAGTTGCACCACTTCAATGCCATTAGTGAAGTGTAAAGTATGCACACTTCTGAATCTCTCTGGAAATCGCAGGTCATCCTGGGACTTTTAGCCAACTTTGATTAATACTGTGCATTTGAACTACTCTGTCCACATACTGCTTTTAGTCTACTATATAGTAGGGAAGTACGCGATTGCGGATGCAGTCAGTGTGTAGCTACTACTGCTGCGCAAAACTATATTGTCAGAGATGACAGGCAAAAGCGAGACACTAATAACTGCACCTGAAGTTAGTTCGGGAGTTTTTTTGGATTGGGTAAAAAAAGACGGGAAGTTAGACACCCGGGAAGTGCTAATCAACAATAAGTTTGTTTTTACACTCTCTTTCCATTATATTTTGTGTTTTGAGTGATTCATCTGCCAAAAATGAGAAAAGACAAACTAGATTTTTACTGATTATTATTTAGCATTACACTTTTTCCAAAAATCTCTAAGATATTGCAATAATAGCTTTATTGTGAATATTATGGCCGCAATAATCATGTAGTTAAAATCTGATATCATGACAGCCCCTAAAACGTTGCTTTTGGGAGGGCACTTCATGAATGGTTGCTCCCTTTTGTACAAATTTGCATTCCTATTCATGCAATGCCAAAAAACCTTCTTCTACTTTTATGTTTTAAACAGAACATTATCCAGACCTTACAATCAGTTTTTTTGCTTAATGTTATATTTTTGCTTATAAACTTCTATGCTGATACTTGATGTCAAAGCGTGAATTGAACAGCAGAAGACAGCTGATTCTAACCGAGCGGCAGCAGCAAGCTGGTTTTTCAGGTTGGGTGAGTTGGGGTCTGTGGACAGAACTTTAGCTGCCAGCAGGAGTTTGCTGGAGGACATGGAGATGGTCTTCAGGTTGGTGACCACTTGAGTCTGGTCCTCTTTAGACTACAGGAAGAGACGAGAGAGAAGACATCGTTTCATATCCACTCATTCATTCATCTATCAATCAAGTGTCAAATTACTCTCTCAGGATCTTGCTCTAATGAAAAACTAGCGCATTTTTTAAATTTGTCACTTGTATCAGTATCAAATAATATCACACATAAAATGATTCTATAGCTACAATAATTCAGTAGCCCCTCACTGCAGAACAAAGATCCAGGGGCGGGGTTGGATCCACATCTAGTGGATGGAGACGGGTAAGTTTAGGGATCAGGGGGTGGAGACGGGTAGGTTTAGGGATGGAGACGGGTAGGTTTAGGGATCTGGGGGTGGAGATGGGTAGGTTTAGGGATCTGGGGGTGGAGATGGGTAGGTTTAGGGGGTGGAGATGGATAGGTTTAGGGATTGAGGTGGAGACGGGTAGGTTTAGGGATCAGGGGGTGGAGATGGGTAGGTTTAGGGATCAGGGGTGGAGATGGGTAGGTTTAGGGATCAGGTGGTGGAGACGGGTAGGTTTAGGGATCAGGGGGTGGAGACGGGTAGGTTTAGGGGTGGAGATGGGTAGGTTTAGGGATCTGGGGGTGGGACGGGTAGGTTAGGGATCTGGGGGTGGAGACGGGTAGGTTTAGGGGGTGGAGATGGATAGGTTTAGGGATTGAGGTGGAGACGGGTAGGTTTAGGGATCAGGGGGTGGAGACGGGTAGGTTTAGGGATCAGGGGGTGGAGATGGGTAGGTTTAGGGATCAGGGGTGGGACAGATAGGTTTAGGGATCAGGTGGTGGAGACGGGTAGGTTTAGGGGTGGAGATGGGTAGGTTTAGGGATCAGGGGTGGAGATGGGTAGGTTTAGGGATCAGGGGTGGAGATGGGTAGGTTTAGGGATTAGGGGTTGAGACAGATAGGTTTAGGGATCAGGTGGTGGAGACGGGTAGGTTTAGGGGTGGAGATGGGTAGGTTTAGGGATCAGGGGGTGGAGATGGGTAGGTTTAGGGATCAGGGGTTGAGAAGGGGAGGTTTAGGTGGTGGAGATGGGTAGGTTTAGGGATCAGGTGGTGGAGAAGGGTAGGTTTAGGAATCAGGGGTTGAGACGGGTAGGTTTAGGGGTGGAGATGGGTAGGTTTAGGGATCAGGTGGTGGAGAAGGTAGGTTTAGGGATCAGGGGTTGAGACGGGTAGGTTTAGGGGTGGAGACGGGTAGGTTTAGGGATCAGGTTGTGGAGAAGGGTAGGTTTAGGGATCAGGGGTTGAGACGGGTAGGTTTAGGGGTGGAGATGGGTAGGTTTAGGGATCAGGTGGTGGAGAAGGGTAGGTTTAGGGATCAGGGGTTGAGACGGGTAGGTTTAGGGTTGGAGATGGGTAGGTTTAGGGATCAGGTGGTGGAGAAGGGTAGGTTTAGGGGTGGAGATGGGTAGGTTTAGGGATCAGGTGGTGGAGAAGGGTAGGTTTAGGGGTGGAGATGGGTAGGTTTAGGGATCAGGGGGTGGAGACGGGTAGGTTTAGGTATATGTAAGGTGGGAAGAGTTGGATCTGGATCCAACCTCGCCCCCTGGATCTTGTGTTCTGCAGTGAGGACCATCTCGAATAATTCAGAAGTAGGTTTTGAGTGTAAGTGCTATAGTCTTCTAAGTCTTGATGAAATTAATTTGACTGTCCACACCTGGGATTTTCCAGCCATGTCCACTCCAGCCTGAAGGAAGTGATTGAAGTCTTGTCCGAACTTCCCGGAGGCTTTGGCCAGGTCCTGGGTGGTGCCGCGTGATGCCTGCACCAGCTCATTGGCTGACTGGTTCAGTCCGGCCGCCGCCTCGTTCAGATTCCCCTGAGCCTCCTGGAAACTCTTCCCGCTCACTGGGAACTGAAGATTAGATAGGAACAGTAACTGTGATACGGCTCAGTGTAGTATTTAACAGAAAAACAAAGTAAACATTACAAGTAAAACTAGACAAAAACAAAACATTTCTAGACAGACTTGCTTGTTGGCTTAAGAATCCCTGGCTAGAAAGTTTGAAGCATTTAAAGTTTTGAATGTTTTAAGGCTATGCAGTCGAATGGATAGATTGATGGCGGGATAGAAGGATGGACGTTTGGTTAATGATGGGTGGAATGATTTTTAACCAAAAGTTATTTTTTTCAATTAATCACGCTAAATTAAAACATTAAATCAACAATCCTAATTAAAAAACATTTTAACTGTTTGTGAGTTTTTAGTTTCTCTTAGTTGACAGCCACTGGATTTGACTATGACTTAATTTTGGGCCACATATTTTCTGATTTTCAACATGATTCTTCTGCCAATTCTTCATTGGCAGTCTGAACAGAGATTTAATGCAAAATATTGACTCAATTTTTGCTCAAATTCGCATTCAAAAATAGTTGCGATCAAAGCCACAGCAGAACTGTTGTGTATCTCTGAGCAACACAGCGGTGTTTTGTTACTGAACGAATCCACGTGTTTGAAAGAATCAAGTGAGTCAATGATTCAGTGACTCGTTCATAAGGACAGTCACTCGCCTCGTTTCTGAATGAATCAGCCGTTTGAATTAATCGGTTGAATTAATTAATAAATGACTCGTTCATTAAAACAGACATTTGCCGCAACCCATTGGTGGTTTAGTCATATTTAAAAGTATCATTGCATTTTTTCAACATTTATTTGTATGTTTAAAAAAATATGTAAAACATTAATCTTATAAAAGTATTTATGCATTTGAATTTTTGCAGTGTGAATGCATTTATGGCACCTCAGCTTCATAAAACTGTGTGTAAATGCATCCAATACCACTTCAGATGCAGCTTCGGTTTCCTCAGCAGTGGAAAGATAGAGTTTGTTAATACTAATTTCATTTGAATGGTAAAACTCTACAGTGTCTTATTATGCTAACTGAATTAATTGAAACAGTAAGAATTTGATGTGAAAGATGACATTTAATAAGGTTAAATGACAAAATTACCATTTATAATCAGAGGGAAATTACATGTTTTGTTACATAAAGCAACTCATTTTAAGTTAACTATTTCTTCCTCTTTCCAGTCACAGAGCACTTTATTTTAGAGTTGTTTAAGTGAGAGAAAATCTGTAAATTAGTGCAGATTGAGGGAATTTTATTATGTAAATAATTTTTCGGTGAAATTTGCATAGATTTTTGTTTGTATATGCTGTCAATTATAGTTCTTATAAAGAAAATCGGTATCGGCAGGTCACACTTCTGGCCTAGAAAATTGCAATCGGTGCATCTCTAGTCTGTTCACACCAACACCAATATTTGGAATAAAAATGCAATTCCATTCTCTGACAGTAGGCGGCGCTTATGAAACAACAGAAATGCAGACGTAGACAAAGTTAGAGCTGTGCAACTTTACATTTCTGACACTAACAAAGAAAGTCAAATAGTATTAGCCCATTTTTAGCTGTTTAGATTTTTGCATTTGCTATTGTGTTTATCAAACATGTATCCAGATTCTTCTTTTGCTTTTCTTTAGCAAAACAGTCTGTTTGTGAGCACCACCGAGCAATTATTAGCGTGTCCCTATAAGCCTGAGGCTCATTGGTTGGCTAGTTTTCTTCAAAGAGAGATGCAAAAAGAGATAAGGACGGCTCTCCATAAATAATTGTCACACTAACAACATGCAAATGTTTTTTTGGTCTGAACAGACACATTTACAGCTGTCCATTTAAATTAAGATGTTTGTCACAACACGATTTGGCAAAAAAACATGTGTCTTGATGTGAACAGGCCTTTAACGCTGGACAGTTTTTGTGTAACCAAGTGTGTATGACCAGCCGACATCAATTACGTTATATAAGGCACTTTAGACAAAAGTCACAGGACCATCCAGATGACAACAATATTGCAAATTACATTCTGGAAAATACTTTGTGAAATGTATTTATGGCCAGGGGGCTCACTTTATCAGACAGGAGTTTCTTGCTGGCTTCTCCTACAGTTCTGATGGCATTATCCACATCTCTCTGCCCCGGCAGACAGTTTACAGAGCGGCTCAGAGCCTGAGACACAGCCTTAACTACCTGCAAACAGACACACACACACACACACACACACACACACACACACACACACACACACACACACACACACACACACACACACACACACACACACACACACACACACACACTTCAGTCATCAGCAGAACATTTAAGATGCTAATCATAGACACACAACAGGCAATTTTCTTCTCAAAATAATAGGCACTTCCCCCTACAGCAGACCAAATCTCCCATCAGCAATTAAAAGGGAGATTTCGTTACTGAATTTAAACCCACTCTATTGAGCTATTCTCATAAGTATTCAAGCTGAGGTCGGGTTTAACCTGGGCCAGTCTCTGCTGGCTGTCAGGGTCTCCTGGTTTGGCAATGGCTCTCTTGGTCTCCTCGATCAGGCTGGCGGATTTGTCCATGACATCCGCGGAGCAGTCCAGCATGGCGTTACGAGCATGAGGGTCTACGGTGTTGGCGGCCACTCCACGCGCAGCCGAAGCCAGCGAACGCAGAGCCTGAGCCACGTCACGAGCAGCCATACCTGAAAAACACACGTAAACAATCCAGAAACAGACATTAGAAGAGATTGAGGGTGCCCACGGTGAACACACGACTAACCCTTTTGGGTTTCAAACCTGCAACCAGTGTTGGGGAAAGTTACTTTTAAAAGTAATGCATTACAATATTGCGTTACTCCCTAAAAAAGTAACTAATTACGTTACTTAGTTACTTTTTATGGAAAGTAATATGTTGCATTACTTTTGCGGTACTTTCACGTTACTTTTTAAATATGAGCAGGGCTTGATTGTTTGTTTTTAATACAATAAGTTATATTTATAGCAAATGTAAAAGCCTTTCACACCAAAAAGTGTACTGAATAAACATCAGGCTGAAGAAAGAGTAAATTCACGTCTGTACAGAAGAACGCAGAAAAATAAGGTTCAACACTTCAGCAATAAAAACAACAACGAATTACAATTGTTAGTTTATCTAAAGTAATTTTTGCTTATTATTATAATTAAACTGGATCATCAAAGGTCAGCAGCAAACACATTGGTTGATAAAATGAGATTAGATATATTTGTGTTGTTTAACATATTTAATTATTGCAGGTTTGCGTCATATTCTGAGTTTGCATTTCACTGTTTTAATTCATTTTGATGAATACTGAATCTGTTTTTTGCGAGTGGGATGAATTAATACACATTCACATTTAGTCTAGATTATATCTACAGTAAGATCATGTTCACACAGCGTCAGTCAATAAATGGAAAAAAGTAACTGGCGTTACTTTTTTGAAAAAATAACTCAGATATTTTCTAGTAAATTAAAAAGTAATGCGTTACTTTACTAGTTACTTGAAAAAAGTAATATTATTACGTAACTCGCGTTACTTGTAATGCGTTACCCCCAACAGTGCCTGCAATATATGGGTTGAGTTACGAGAAGGAGCTTTAACCACTGTGCCTGTGTTTGCAACAGCAGCGACAGATGAATAATATATTGCACAGACAGGGAGCACTGCATAACATTGGACAAATAGCTAGCGGTATGTGAGGTTGATAAGTGTTACCTGTGTAGTTCTCATTGCCTTGAGTGGCTTCACTGAGGAGCTGAGCAATAGCAGAGCTCACGGCTTTAGTGCTGGAGCCCAGATCCTGAGAACACTTCTCCAACTACACACACACACACACACACACACACACACACACACACACACACACACACACACACACACACACACACACACACACACACACACACACACACACACACACACACACACACACACACACACACACACACACACACACACACACACACACACACACACACACACACACACACACACACACACACACACACACACACACACACACACACACACACACACACACACACACACACGTCACAAAAACTGTGTTAAAGGAATCATATTTTTATATTTCAGAAAGTGTGCTAAAACAATATATATGAATGATACAAACTGAAGGTACACTCTGATTTTCCTTCACAAAGCAAATTTTTTGACTTTTTTTTAAAAAATAAAACAGTATTCAGTAACATTTCATTAGGTGTAAAACTATAGTAAACAAAATGTGGACGGCAAATTTAAGTTTTTCTTTAGTGGTTCTCAACACTTTTGAAAGCAAGACATTTTATCAAACACAATATAATTTCTACAATATTCTATAATACTATATCTATATAAATCCCAACAATTACAAAATAAAATAATTTGCAGTATTTTTTAAGAGCTGAATGTTCTTCTGGATTTCCATTTTAACAATTTTAAGAATATTTTACTCACAATTTCTATTTGATAGAACATTTTAGAGTTTTACATAACCACAAAAATTTATATTCATTACAAAAATTCTGTTTTAAGGTTATTATTTTACATGACTATTTAGATCTATTAGATCTAGAAATACGTAGTGATGTGATTATAAGTCAGATTTGTTAAATTATGGCTTTGTCTTATTAAAATAATTTTAAATTATCTTAAGGCTCACTGGTTGAAATCGACTTCCTAAAAAGATTAAAAGAACAACACAGATCTATGCTGCTGCTCTAAATGTGTTCCTGATACCTTGAAGAGGAAAAATACAAGATAGTTCTGTCATCAGCAACATAGCTTATGTAAGAAACAGATTGTTTCTAAGCTAAAATGTGCTTGAAAAGACAAATAAATACCAGTGTAGTGGCTTCTGTCTAGCAGCTGTTGTTGTGCCAAGAAGCGCACGACTTGTGGTATATATGTGTGAAAACTGACAGATTTGCACTAGCAGTCAAATGTTTGAACATAAATACTCATTCTTCATTATATTAACATTTTCCACATTTACAATAATGATAAAGTCGATGCGAAAACAGTGAAGCAACACAAAGGGAAGTTTTGAAATTACATAGCGATGAAAATACTAGTTTCCAGCTCTGCTCACTCTGGGCATTAACTGTCTCAGGTGCATCCTGGGATGCTTTTTGAACAGCACTGAATGAGACGCTTACTGGCTGCAGGGATGCTCAGTGCTGGACTGGTAGTGTACAAACAAATGCATGTAGAGCACATTCTGTGCACTGATACACTCACCGTTTCTCCAGGCAGGGGTCTGAGTTTGCCTTGAGCAGCTGAAGCTTTGGCCTCCTGCATGTCCCTCTCCAGCCCCCGTACCATTGTGAGAGCGTTCTCAATCTCCAGAGGACCACACGCCTCCTGAGCCTAAGAAGACAGACAGACAGACAACTATATGAAATTCACTGCAAAAGAGCTACATATGTTCACCAGGCCCTTTGTATACATGCGTATATCACAGTTCTAGCAGTGCTGTTACAGAAACGGACCCTACCTACTGTCAGAAATGGAGATGCACATTGTTGCCAACTTAGCAACAGTGCAGACCCCTTTAGCAACTTTTTTCCCTTCAAAAAGCATCCAAACCTTATTTAGTCTCTGAGAATCGTCCAGTACAGCCGCCCGAGCGCGAGGTCTTGCTTTCACAGCACGCGCACACACATCTCTCTCTCTGCGTCTGCTCAGTTTCTGTTCAGCGCGCGGCAGCCGGCAGAGAAGAGCAGCGCTTTAATTCAGTTAAACACAGATATTATTTTGCTTGCTTCTCTAATTTTACATGATGCAAGCATAGCCGAAATCACAGCACAGCTATTGTCATTCTCTTATGTGTATTTGATTTCATAAAAAGACGGCTCGATTATCAGGATTTTTGTGCAGATTAACATCTTGTAAAGGAGAGCTAGTTATGTAGTCTTCATGGGTCGCGTTTGAATCACTATTTCATATTCATTCCGTCTTCTGACAACAGAAACAGTAAAATATATAAATGAAAACTGTTTTATTGAGAATTTAGCTGCATCAAAATACAGTATGTTGGCACAGAGAGGCAAACAAATGCAATAATAAATAATATAGAATATGTACATTTTGCATGTTCAGAAGAAGAGCTGCCCTGTCCTGCAAAAATGTAAACAGGTTTGTGTCAGTAAATTGCTCAGTGCAAAGAAAGAGAAGTGATGGGAACCTTGTATTTCTTTTTTCATGTGTCTAATAGACATGAACAAGTTCTTTGAAAAACATTATTAAAAGGGAGCAATTAAACGTCTTCATGCTCTTATAAACACACATTTGCATAAAGCATCCATATTTGTTCATGCCCATGTTGATTAGAGTGTTAAAAACTTGAAAAGTATTTAAGGTACATTTAGAACAAATAAAAGTGTGCAATTATTCGCGATTAATCGCGAGTTAACTCATGAAAATCATGCGATTAATCGCGATTAAATATGTTAATCGATTGACAGCCCTAGTATATATGTATATTTATCCAGAAGAATTTAAATTCTGCTGTTAAAAACAAATAAAGAAACAGTGCAGGAGAGTGGTTATTATGTGCAAACAGTGAGAAACTATATTAGTGCAGTGTGCACATGTCAGAAAAAAATCTATTCCGATTTGAAGCTTGTGACATAAACGCGCACATCAACCCGATCACTTTATTTAGCGTTCATGTAAACACTACATTCAGATTCATCAATCGGTCCAATTCAGTCCAATTGAACCACAAATTGTGCATGTAAACATAGCCAATGATCTGCGGTGGTACCTTCTGGGCGGCGGTGCGCAGCTCGGCGAGAGCGCTGGCCAGGTTTTTGGAGCACTGACTGAGCTGCATGGCAGACGCCTGGTCACTGATGGTGGGAACCGTAGCTTTGGTTGCCAGTCACCATTTTCGCTCCGGGCTGAAGAACAGAGCAGACATCATGAGCTTAAATGATGCAGATGTGCACATTATAACAGGAAGTGAAGGTCAGAGGAGTGAAAGGACCTGCATGAAGTTCTGACTGGCTGCGATCAGGGCGAGCTGCGCGCTGGGGCTGTCTGGCTGAGCCTGACTCCCTCTCACACCCTGAACCAGCTGAGGGATCTGTTCTGCCACCCCCTGCAAACAAAGTGTTTAGCTCCTTGTTTACTATACAGTCAAACCAAAAAACTATTCAGACACCAGATATCATTTTTGGGTGCAGGACACTATAGTTCATAAATGTAAGTGAGGATAGCAAGATAAAGTAATCTGTGACATATTATACTCAAAATAATCTTCATACATTGGATTACCAGTAAAATTGCTTTATTTTATTTTTTTCATTTAAATGTTTAGTTTTAAAAGTCATTTTATTTAATTTCTCCATTTTCAAAAATTATTCAGACACTTTAACCTGATCTGAACTTTTTACACCACAGACTGAACAAAATTAATCATTGCTTGGTAATTGGTTGAGCTTAATTGGTATTTTCTGATTGTGTACTTAAAGTTCACAGCTGAATAATATTTTGGTTGATTGTAATCCATTACATAGCTTTCTATCAAAGTTATCAAGATGAATTTGTTCTGACACTGAGTTCTTGTCATATTTTATTACCGTTTTCTAAACTATAGCAAATAAACTGATAATGTGAGAAACTTTAAAGGTGTCTGAATAAAGTTTGACTGTATATCAATCATAACAAACTGTAGTGATTTATAAAAAATTAGTGTAAAGCACAGAATTATGCTTTATGTTTGACATCTGTTCACACACACAGTTCTATGTGAACTAGTTTTGTTCCGAGAGGAACAGGAAGTGGTTGTTGAGACACACCTTGCAGCTCTGCACGAGTTGCTGCTGGGCCGCAGGGTTCTTGTTGGAGGAGGCGGCGTTCTGCGCGGCAGCGATGGTCTGAGTGGCAGCCGCTGCCGCCTGTTTGGCTGCATTCTGACCAACAGATATGACATATATATTTATTATAAAACCACATATATAGCTGCCATATCTACCTTCTGAGATCTCAAAAACGGCTTGTTTAACTCACATTTAAACTATTTCAAATCAGCAATCAAATCTGACATCAACTGACCCATTAATGTGGTGTCTTACCCTCAAATTGTCGATTGGCTATTTTATTCAAAGCAGGACATATTCTGCCATATTGTGCATTGCATTTTCTCCCATTCATAGAGAAAAGTCTCTGTATACATACACTACTGGTCAAAAGTTTGGAATAAATACAACTCTTTAATGTGTTTAAAACAAGTCTCTTTTGCTCTCCAAGTCGAAACTTAGGTCCCACTTTATATTAAATGGCCTTAACTACTATGTACTTACATTTAAAATAATAATTTGATGCAATGCACTTATTGTGTACATACATGTTTTTACATTGTACATATTTTAAACAATACCTGCATGTATTTACATCTGTAATTAATTTCTATAATTGCATTTATAATTGACCCATGCCTTACACCTTAACCCACACTTAAACCAACCCAAACCTGTCCCTAACCCCTCACCCATATCCCAGATCGATAGCAGCAAGTGTGTTTCACAATACAATATGACCACTATAAGTACATTGCACTTATTTTTTTGATGTAAGTACAAAGGCCACTTAATATAAAGAGGGACTGAATCTTATTTATTACTTTTTAAAATAATGTTTTTTAGGTTTTTTGATCCTAGGTTTTAAAAGGATCACATGACACTGAAGACTGGAGTAAATTCATAACAGTAATAAAATCACTAGTGCTGTCAAATGATTAATCGCATCCAAAATAAACATTTTTGTTTGCATGATATACGTATATTTATTAAATACACACACATACAGTATATATTTTGAAAATATTTAAAATGTCTTTATTTATATTCATATAATTTATATTATAAATAAATATATTTAATATAGAAGCATACATTTCTTTTTTTAAATATATACATGCATGTGTGTGTATTTATAGATACATAATAAATATACACAGCACACATACATGTAAAACTTGTATTTTGTATGCAATTAATCATTTGACAGCACTAATGATTTTATTACTGTTATGAATTTTCGGTAGCCATTTCTCCAGTCTTCAGTCACGATTAATTATCTGACAGCACTAAAAAAAATACATTTTAAAATTCATTCAAACATTAATTTTAAATAAAATAAATGCATCCTTGGTGAGCACAAGAGACAGACAGACAGATCTAGTTGCTTTTTAGGGTCTTTTGCCTGCTTACAGTTCTGTTGCTATGCAGTTGTGATATTTTGTTTGGTTAATAGACGTGATTAAGTCTCTATTTAGTAGTTGCTAGGCAGTGTTAGAGCTAGGCTGTTCTAGCTGGCTGCTAGGGCTACTTGGGTCTTCTGGTAAGTTACTGCTGCTGCTGGAGAGCTCTGGCAGGAGGCTGATAGGACAAGGCAGTCAGATAGAGACAGATATCACAAAGAAGCCGTGAACTCTGTTCTTTTCACTGCAGATAATAAGCAACAGTATAAAATTGAGAAACAAGTCTGTGGAGTTTGCGAAACCTCATAGTTCTTCTTTCTAACAAGTTGCAACAAGTTACTTGTGAAACTGCACCAGTGAGCTATACATACTGCAGTCTTTTAAAAACGCGATAAATCTTTTTACTGTAGCTTTTGGCAAGATTTAACTCCATGCGCAATAATTATAATACTTTACCCAAATAGGGCAGCAAAGAGATGTTATAGTTGGCAACGCTTCTACAATTCATCTCAGTACAGGCTATTATTTTCAAGAGACTTCACAAAAAAACGTCATCACATCTTTGAGTTCTTGGTGGTTTGGATTTGTGCGCTTCAGTCCTCACCTCCAGTTTGTTGACCAGCCTCTTTTTGATGGCATTCTGTGCCGCGGCGTTGGTGGCCATGCGCAGACCCTCAGCAGCTTCACGCAGCTTCTGCTGCTGCTCCTCGCTGTCGGGGTTAGCAGCCGCACCCTGCCGGCACACACACAACAACACTCAGCTACGAACGCACAGCTATCCAGTCTAAGAGCACATGAATGTCCCACCTTCGCAGCTTCCACCATCTTGGCCGTGGCGTCAGCCAGGAGTTTGGCAGCAGACAGGAGTTTGCGGGAGTTCTCCAGGTCAGTCTCGCCCTCCGCGTCCGCCTTGATAGCATTGACTAAATCTGAGGTGGCCTGAGCGAGGATCCGAGCCTGTCGCACCATCTCCCCTGAACACAGAGAGGAACGCGCCTGTGCGTGAGCTACATTCATATCATATCAACAAGTCTCTGCACATCAAACTATATTAAACACGAAATATTAAATGTTCCTGTTTTGATTTTTTTTATTTAATGCCATGCCAGCATCTTAGGCTATTTGTGACCCTCTCTGTGAAAACCCAGCTAAAGTCATTTTTTTGTGATTTGCTGTTTTCTACAAAAAAAAATCATCCTTCATAAGGTAAAGAACATTCTGTGAAAATGTAACCTTTATATCTTTAATATTGACTGAGTAAGGTCATGTCAAAGATTAAATTATAGTGAAAATGGAAGAAATCAAACTTTGATTCTTGTTATCTCATAATTAGATTTTGAGACTTAAATCTGGATTTCACAGAGAGGGTCACATTTTTTATGGCAAAAACAATAAAAACAATACAAGTATAACTGGTAGCACTTTACAATAAGGTGCATTAGTTAACAACATTAGTAAACATGAACTAAGAATGAACAATACTTCCACAGCATTTATTAATTCTTAGTTAATGTTAATTTCAGCATTTACTAATGCATTATTAAAATCACAAGTTTGTGTTAACATTTGCACTCTGAACAAACAATAACATTAATGTATTACACTATTTATTAACTGTTAATGTTAATTTCAGCATTTACTAATGCATTATTAAAATCACAAGTTGTGTTTGTTAACATTAATGCACTGTGAACATGAACAAACAATGAACAACTGTATTTGCATAACTAACATTAATAAATAGTGTAATAAATACAATGTTCATTGTTAGTTAATACATTAACTAATGTTAACAAATGTCACCTTATTGTAAAGTGTTACCCATATAACAAATGCAATAAAACCAGCATGTTCCTGTTTTGACATTCAGCAGACAGTTTTATATTAAGTGACCTACAATCAGTGTCAGGGGGTGGGGTAGCGCATTACAAGTATCGCAAGTTACGTAATCAGTTTAGTTTTTTCAAGTACTCAGAAAAAAAGAAAATTAACGCTTGGGTTTTATAGGAAAAAATGTGTTTTTCATAATGTACGAAAAAATTGGTTACCGCTACTTTTTACCCGTGCTTGAATGGTGATAGTGTAATCAAATATTATCTTTCCTCTTTTTTTATCGTGGTGGATTTATATCAGAGTAACCCTCAACTCATCACTGTATATTGTAACAGAAGGTTGGCCTTCTTTGCATAGAAGAAAAATACTGGTATTTAATTTTTAAAAGCCATTCTGGGGATGTTGCCCTTTCTGCTGTCTTATAAACACAGAAAGCTGTTGAAATACTTCCTTACTCATAAAATTGTTAACTCTCTCTGTTCCTTTTGTTTCAAGAACAGCAGGCAGTTTATACGCAGCTCCGTCTGACTGGAATCTTCTGAAATCGAAATTGAAATTACAATTTGCTGTCTTTGGACATCAAAAGATTTGCAAATGGAAAGTCAACGACATACTGTTTTTAAGTGTCTCTAGTCTGTCTGTGTTTAATAGTAGGGGTGCATGATATTGGATTTTTGCCGATATCCGATACAGAGAGTTTTTCTGGTTAAATAAATGTTAAATAAAATTTTAGGCCAATAGCAATGCGATACCGATATATTTCCTTTCATTTGGAAACCTTTGGGTTTTTTCTCAGTGGTAACCTTAACATTTTATTGTAAGATTTAACATTTGTAGATGGTCTAAAGCAAAAGAGTTGTACAATTCTGAAAATCTTTTAGAGCTCCTTCTACTTAAGTGACATAATAAACAACATATTACACATTAATGAATAAATCTATATATATACACACAATTATTTAATTTACCTATGTCATGTTCGTGATTTTTGTTAATGTAAGCTATAGCTTCTGACCTTTTAATCAAAACATACTCATGATTTTATGACATAGATTACTGCTTTATTCAATCAGAAACACAATCTTAATGTTACTTTTTCTTTCATTGTATTGCAAGTAGGCCAACAGCGCTCCCTAAATCAATAAAACACCTTAACAAACGGGCTTTAGGACCCGGGGTAACGTACTAGTAACAGCTGACTCTATCCAAGTTCCAAAACAGTGAATCTAATCAACATTCATGCAAAATGTTGCCTTAATAATGACCACACTGGTAACGTGATCATATCGTTAGCAGCAGATCCTGAGCACACGTGAGTTATTTGTCTTCGGTAAGGCATATATGCATAATTTTTCATATCTGGCCGATGCCGATGTTTACATTTTAAGCTATTATCGGCCGATTCTGACATCGTTCTGATAACATCCCTATTTAAATTTAAATCACTTTATTAAAATTCAATTTAAGTATATAAATATAATAAATATTTATATTGTTGTGTAATTAATTATGTTTATTTGTAAGTTTAAATGCATAATACTTAGGTAATCAATGTGTGGAATCATCTTATTTTTTTGTATGGTAAATAGTCTAAAAGTGTATATATATATATATACATATGATTGTATGTGTATATACTGTATATACTGTATGTATATGAACATTTTTGGAATTGGACATTTTTTTTACCAACATAAAATCTACCCATATCTTACAATACATTGCCACTTCAAATAAAGGCTTAAACATGTTCCTAGTACCTGCGTCTCCCATGGAGCTGAAGATGTTATCCGTCACATCCAGGATGCGGTCAGTGGCCTGTCCGTGCCGCCCGATTGGCCGTCCTCCACTGGCGTACTGTCTGATATGCTGCAGCAGCTCGTTAAGAGCCTGAGTGACACCTGTGGCAGCCACGCCCACCTGTTTGAGCAGCTGCTCGTCATTGGTCGCCCCCTGTGACGCCTCCACACAGCCCTCCACAGACTTAGCCACCAGCTTCCCGGCCTCGATGAGCTGCTCCTGACACACGGGTGAGCTGATGGTGGGAGCTACCACCTGAAACAGATAAAACACACACATGAGCATCAGCTGGGGTCAGCGAGTCTGTGGATGAGGCAGGTGTGAACGCTCACTCGTGTGCAGGCCACCAGCTGGGACGTGGACAGGGCGCACTGGGTGGCGGCAGTAATCACTCGGTTCTGTTGAGTTGAATCTTCGGTTTTCTGAGCCACATTCTTGGCCTTTAACACCAGAGCTGCCGCTGCATTAGCCACAGCCTTCGCCAAACTGCATCAACATGTCCTGCGCACGCGCACACACACACACACACACACACACACAAATAAGTTATCTGACTTAATCAGACAAACATAGTAGCACAAATCATGGACATTTTCTGCAATTTTCTTGTATTGCAAACTATTAAAATTATAAATTTTATCAATACAATTTTTATAAAAAAGTTGAATTGGACTATTCATTTCTTTCTATTTAGTACGTGCCCTTTTAATGGCAGCTTGCACTCGAGCCAGCATAGGTCAAATCAGATTCATGTTATAGGGGTTAAGAGCATAGTGATTTCTGCTAGACAGTTGTTCAAAACAATAATCATTTTATTATGCTACTTGTTGTGAAAAGGCAATTTCATATGAATTTCCAAAACATTCTAATGTCACATGAACGTTTGCTCTAATTTTGCAATGTTAAAGCATGGAAGAAATCGCATACACTTCGCGATTTCAAGCCTACAGTTTTTTCCGGAGCTGCTCCATTCATAACATATCTCACATAACTCTGGACTAAACATTTAGTTTGTAAAGCCCACTTTCTATGACCTAATCAATTCCCAGAGGACAAAATCATATTCCTTCTTATCCGAGAAGCTATTTCACCTCACTTTATCTTACGTCTCAACAGGAAAGAAAATTTGGTCGCAATTTCTATTTCACACTGACTTTTAACATTTTACGTTTGTAATTTACTATTTTAAAATGCATTCTTGTTATGCATGAACTACAAAAGAACTATTCTATAAATGACATGTTACATTAGAGTGACTTTACCAGTTCTGACGAGACACATCATCTAATCAGTGTTTACTGTATTTGTACTGTTTTTACAATGTCACATATGTGTAACCAGAAGAGTCCCTAGTGCAGCGGTTTCTCAATTCCAGTCCTCGCGCCCCCACACTCTACACATTTCGTATGTTACTCTTATCACTTCAGACATTTGTTCTATTCCGTGTGAAGTGGACATCACATCACAGGATATTCCGCCATGATTCCAGTTCGAAGCGAGCGTATATGTTCCATGCAAAGTGCATTGAAGTGTGCGAGACGTGAATTTAAATTGTATATATTTACAGAGGTATATAATGTCACACTCGATTTCCCTGCTCAGGGAGTAGGGAGCAATGGACACGGTGTAGGGAGCATGTCAATCGGAACACAGTTCATGCACGGAGCGCACTTCTAACGAGCTGATTATCAGAATCAGGTGTGTTAACTAAGAGAGACATGCAAAATATGCAGAGCGGGGGGCGTGAGGACTGGAATTGAGAACCGCTGCCTAGTGTAATACGGCAACTGACAGAAATAAATTTACTAACCTACACTATATTAACATGCTCTAGATCATTTACATGCAGGAGATGGGTCATTCTCAAAATATTGTTTATGAAAATTATTTAAAAAAATAAATAAGACATGATTCATCATCTAATGTTTGGGCTAATTGAAGAGAACGTTATAATGCACTGGTTTGTCATTAAACTACCAAACTTTGCTATAAGTTTGATCGCAACTTATAATCATTGCTGTTAATGGTGTTCATCGTCTGTTTGGTTACATGACATTAACTAACTGCTTCGATTTTTACTGTACATTTCTGCCATATGGACATCAGCTTGAGATAGTCGCCACTGATAAGCTACTACTAAATATAACATAGAAACTTTCATTTTCTGTAAAGCTGCTTTGCAACGATTTGCATCGTGAAAAGCGCTATACAAATAAAATTGGATTGGAGTCTGATCAGTGTTTTGAGACAATACTAAAGCAAAGAAGTTGTCAAGTTGCTAATAAACACTTTTAATTTATCATTTACCACATCAGCAGAGAAAACCTTGAGAATGACCCAGAGCATTAAAGCTGTCAGATACAGCGCTAGAATCACTATAAACGCTTGTTCGAAGAGCAGGAATAAAGAACAAGCAGTGTTGTATATAAACAGAGGGCAGGGCAATGTCCTGTTCAGTAGGATTTCCGTTAAACTTCATGTTACCAAATGTGTTAAACTTGACTGATAAGCGTTCTGTCCAAATAAGGACATCCACGACTGTAGCACAAAACTTGCCCTTCAGTTCAGCTGTGTGAAGAGTGATAAGACATTTTCAACCAAGCACAGCGGGTTTCTTTTGAGTAGTATCACATTAGAGCGGACACAAGACTTCAGGACATTCCAGAACCATTTCAGTGGTTACAGCTTGTGAGCCCAAACCACACATATAGAATACAAAAATCATGTTTATTTGCGGTTTACATAATTGTAGGCTAATGTAATTCTAAACATTGACAAAATCAGCTTATAGAATATGCATTTAAAATAAAAAAGTCTCTCTTTTTAGGAATACAGACCCAGAAACTTAAAATGCTCAGGAGAAATGCTTTCTAGAACAAGAACGTCCCCTAATTCACCTGCCTCTGAGTAAATATGCATCCCATCAGTGTGAAGTAAACCTGGCTTTGCTTTAGTGTCGCGCTCACCACTGTGATACTGCAGAGCACATCATTTGCACAATCAGGCTTGCCTTGATATCACATCACACAACATGTATCTGACCTATTTCAATGCTACACAGGATATTCAGTTTTAAAGCGCTATGGAGGAGATCAAACATCTCAAACGGTTGGACAGCCTTGACATTATAACAACATTGACGAGACAAGTAGACAACACCAGTTCCATGGACCAACATAAATGACACACGTAAATTACACTTCTGTCAGGACCACTATCGTTAAAGATGACTGACAATTAGCATAGGTTGCTAAGGAATGGTTCTGTTCTGCAGCCTAGCATTGATGAGAGCAGGGAGAGCAGCGATAACCCCCGCAGGGTAAACAGAACAGAACCAACATAAATGTATTGCAGATATCATTAAAGTTCAATAATTGTATGTACACATAATTGAAAAGAGAATCAGAAGGCTGAATCCTGACTGACAAGAGGAGGAGCTGGGGATGGAGGAGGGTAATTAGCTATTGAGCTACCTGAAAACTGCTGATGATACTGAGGGACCTTATATTTGAATGCTTAGATAGGTGTCATGTTCCTGTAGGTAGATGGGGATCAGCTGATGCGAGCATGACTAACGTGACCTGCCAGAACTAATGCTACGCTTGATATCATAACTATTGCAGCGGGATCTATCAAACTAAAAATTATTTAGTGATATGGCTTAGCGCCATTTTCAAATGGCAAAATCTATGTGAACACCCAAATTTGTCTCGAAACATTTAGCCATTAAAAGGGTGATTCACAAATCTTCAGTAATTTTTCCAGCTTTTATTCTGGTCTATGCAGATGCACTCCTCCGTAAAAAATCATCCCAATACTTCTAGATTGATCAATTATTTCCAAATATAGCTAGTACTCTATTATCTATTAGTAATCTAAAATTCCTGTATTTTTCATATTGCAATATATAGCAGAAAAAAAGTATCATAATGTAATTCTTTTCCAATATAGTGTGGCCCTAATGATTACTAAAACAATTACTAAAAATGAGCGCTGTTTTACTGTAGTTAGAGTAACTGGTAATTATTAGAAATGTATTTTACAGTGGCTGTAATAAGGTCTACAGGTCTGTATACACAGAAACTTCAGAATTATGAGAATTATGATATGATGAAATCTATCATGCAGATAATGATAATGAAATGATTGATTTCCTGTGGATATGGATGAGAATAGAGACCCGTCACCACACCGTGATCTTACATATTATAATTATGACAGGACGGCACAAATGACAGGCTCAGAGTGACTATATGATTTCCATTACAATCCAGATCAAACTGTGATCATTGAATGACTGATTTAATAATGATCACTGTTTTATTAGTATGATTGGCTGGTGAATATGAATCGTTCTTTCTATATGTGGTTACCAGCATTTGACTATAGCATGTCCGTCTGGAGTGTGTGGACGCTGCTGTACCTACGGACTGACGAGAACACAGGTTAATGTGTTACAGTCACAGTGTGTGTGTGTGTGTGTGTGTGTGTGTGTCACACCTGGAAGTGCTGATCTGCATCAAACTCTCCGATCTGCTGCAGGAGTTCACCGCTGGTCTGACCCACATTACCCGCTGCTTGCAAGAGGTTCTGTCGCGGCTGAAAACACACACAGTAATATTAACATATCATTGCAGCAAAGTCATCATTAAAGCAGTATTTGCTCATAACATCTAGATTTAAAGAGCTATTAGCATTTTATAAAGGACACAGCAGTGCTTGCAAGGCAGCAAAATAGTGTTAAAGTTTTAGCTACACTACTGTTCAAACGTTTGTGATCAAAAGAGAGAGTGACATTTAGGTTACAATGTATTTATATTTTTAAATAAATGCATTTCTTTTAAACTTTTTATTCATCAAAACATCCTGAAATAAAATTCAGACGCCATTTTTGATTCTGTCGCTCTCGTGTCCTGAATGCGGTTGTGACTTCAGCTCTTCATTCATATACAGATATGTATTCAAGCAGATGTTTCAATCTACTGAATAAATAAAACCTTTCAAGTCTCTCACCTGTAAGTGCTGTCAGTCCCAAACAGAACTGTGTATGCGCCATAATCTGCATTTCTACTAACTATCACTGCCCTGTAATTCTCTTTCTTTATTTTTTATTAATTATTGTTATTTTTTATTTTTCTCTCTTTTATTATTTTTTATTTATTGTTATTTTTTTATTTTCTCTCTTTTATTATTTGTTGTTGTTTTCTTTCTTTGACTTAAATTTGTTATTAATTATTTATTACTGTTATTTCTTTTTCTCTCTTTTCTTGTTATTATCTTTCTTTATTTATTGTTATTTTCTTTATTTATTTCCTTTATTGTTGTTATTATTTATTTTTTGTAAAGTATTAATTATGAGAAAAGGTTTGAATAAAATAAAAGATTAATAGCAGAATTTGCTGTTATTATTTATTGATAGTTTAAACTAAAGAATTCATCAACTGATGAGAAAATAATAAATCGATTAATTGAAAAATAATCGATAGATTTGTCGACAATAAAAATAATCGTTAGCTGCAGCCCTATTTTCGACCTACCCTAACTGTCTTGAACCGGAGTGCACAGAATACGCATCGCAGAACTAGACAAGACGAGCATTTATGGTTAAAAATTATAGAAATGTTTATTTTTTTTAAGAAAATAACCAATCGTTTTGCTAGATAAGACACTTATTCCTCGGCTGGGAATCGTTTAGGGCCCTTTGAAGCTGCCCTGAAACTGCATTTTTAACTTCAATATTGTAAAGCTTTCCTCAAAAAATGTAATTTCTTTGCGACTGAAGAAAGAAAGACATGAGTATCTTGGATGACATGGGGGTGAGTAATAGATCAGGGAATGTTTAAACACATAAACACATCCACTAGTAAATGCCTTACAATTCGACTACAAACACACCGATGAATGACCCACATCAACTAAACATCCCATAAACACTGGCGGGCATCCACTCAGACACAGCACACGCCAGGTTCTTAGCAGCACCCAGAAGCTGTTGGCCATTCCCGCCCTCGTCCTCCATCAGCGCCGCCAGCAGTTTGACACCTTTAGACATCTCGGTCAGGTTGGAGGAGATGGTGGTACAAGCCCACACATCCGTCTCCGATGAATGAAACTTTTACCACATGACCAAACTGTGTGGGAAGGATGACTTCTCATCTGGCACTATGTTTTTGCGATAAAGCATATTCTCGAAGTAAAAATCCGTTACATGTAAATTTTTAATCTGTACCTGGAGTAGTTTTATTTCAGTAACTTTTACTTTTACTTCACTACATTACTGGTACTTTTTACTTCACTACATTTCATAAAACATATCGTTACTCCTTATAATACATCACGGCTCCGAGACGCAGAGCGGTCTTGAGCATCTCAGACACAGCACACGCCAGGTTCTTAGCAGCACCCAGAAGCTGTTGGCCATTCCTAATGTCGAATTATAGGATTAATTATTGTAACTGAAAATAATATTTAGGTCAAAACTCAGTTGTTTGTCTAAATCTCTGTAAAGGGTGATCATAAGCCCACTGAAAGCTTGAATGCCGATCAACCAGTCTCTAACAGTTTGACACCTTTAGACATCTCGGTCAGGTTGGAGGAGATGGTAGACAGATATGTGTTTATTCATAACCATACTGAAAATAAGTAAATATTGTTAGCACAGCTAGCCACTGGTGTTAAGTTGAGGAAATTTTTAGATATAAAGTCCAAATATCTTTATTCGGTGTAATCCTGAGGGAAAAAGAAAGGGTGTGATGTCAGAACATAGTCTACAGTAATTATCTGGGAAGGGCCCTCTGGGGGCATTTGGCCTGTTTTTACACACACAAAGTTTGAGAAGAAAAAAAAACATTATGAAAATATAATTATATTTTCTTAAAAGTTCTTCCTAACTTCAGGAGTCATATAAACTTTTACCACTGGTAAATTAGATGATCTGTTTTCTCCAAACTAGCTTCACAGCGAACATTACTACATCACTCTCATGGTCCATATCAACAAAATATATATCTTGACTCTATATAAGGATGACTTCTAATATAAAATTAAATAAAGTAGTCTATATAAAATAAATATCTGTCTGGCATAAAAAATTGATCTTTTGTACTTTCACGAGTAAAATGAAAAAGCAGTTTTTAGTAATATTTTATTATTTCGACTTTTAAAGCATCTGTGTCTTTGTCATCGTCCTGTAGTCAGATTGACCATGGAGGCAGTTCCCGCAGTGATGGCATCCACCTGAGAGTGAATCTCGTGTTTGGACTCATCCATTTTGTTCTTCCTCCATGCTTGAGAGGCCTAAACATCAGAGAGAGAGGATGTTCAATACTGTACTGAGCACATGATATACATGCATCACAACAGCAGATTACAGCAATGTCAGAAATATAACTTTCCACACATTATGAGCAGTATATTGTCTTCTACACTGATTGGTTTACATGTTTTATTTTGGTCAGTCCCACACCATTTAATCAGAATCTCCTTTAAATATAATTTCTGGACCCTTAAGCTGAAATGTCAATATCACTGGCACATATTTCAGTAACACTTTAGATTAAGGAACACATTTTCACTATTAATTAAGAGTATTCACTCAGTAAACTCCTAATTTGCTGCTTAATTATAGTAAGGTAGCTGTTATAGTTGTTACATTTGGTATTGGGTAGGTTTAAGAGATCTAAAATATGGTCATGCAGAATAAGCCATTAATATGTGCTTTATAAGTACTAATAACAAGCATGCTAATCAGCAACTAGTTCACAGTGAGCCTGATGTAAAGTGTTACTGCTGTGTCAGTCCCATATATAATGGTCAAATGTAATGGAGAAATTGTCAAATTTATGCAAATGTCAATTGAAAAACAATTGCTGGAAGAAGCAAGTAGTGACATCTGCCATGAGTGTTTGAAAAATATGCTGCTTGTGTTTCTGCTGGATGGTTTTTATAATTCCATAAATATACACAACATGTTATAATATAGATATATTTTTGGAACAATGTTGCAGGGAAACCAAAGGCATTGTGAAAAAAACAAAACAAAAACAAACTTAAGATTAGTATTTTTATTTTTCACCCGGGTCAAAAATGACCCGAACAGAACACTGGGGTAAATAAAATACTGCACATTTGAAAAGTGACAGAGACAATTAAAATATTTTTATATGAATAATGCATCTCACCGCATCAGTGCCCAGTGGAGGCAGGGTGTCGAACTCATCGAAAGAGGCCTGGACTGCCTGTACCGCCTGCATGCTGGAGTTAATGGTGCCGGTCAAAGCCTGCTGAGCTGATGTCTGCAAGATACAGAGAACAAACAAACAGCGCTGACAGCTAGAGTCATTACAGTTACATAGACATGTCTCATATTCATATCGAGACCAGAACCCATCCTTCAGAACGAGGGATGTAACGATGAACCGCGAGCTGGTTGAAAATCGATTTAAACATGACGATTCAAATCGGTTGAGATGCCAAACAAATCGTGATACAATTGGAGGAATTTATATTAATATGTCTCTGAGGGGAAACCAAGCAAAACACTGTATCATTGCTGTTCATAAGCTCCACCTGCTGGCAGAGATTTAATCTGCGTCTCATTCAGCTCGTCTGATATGATTTATGTAGTATAGTTTCACAAAACTAAAGTCAGACCATTCTGTTTTTGCTTCAAATTTCGAAATTATCAAATATAATTTAGATCAAAAACTGCTCATGCTGCATCTTTGTTTGTATGATGATTAAAACGCAGTGGTTTCCTCTCATTTTAAATGGAAAGAGAGCAGACAAAGCATTATTTTCTTTATATGAAGAGATTTATTTGATTTGTGTAACTTGCTTATTTGATTTGGGGTTTGTTTTAAAATTAAAATTTAGTTTTGTTATTTCAATTTCACAAAGAAACGTGCAGCAACAGCCTAATAAAACAACACGTTCTCATTTACTGTATAAAGTCTTCAATCTCATTTTGTACAAAAAAAAACGTGAGAAAATCGAATCGTGATATTCAAAATCGTGAATCGAATCATGAGTTGAGTGAATCGTTACATCCCGATTCAGAACACATTCAGTGGTCGTTCCTGTAGTTTCAGAGGTATGTTTGTGCGTGTGTATACAGTCTCTGACCAGAGGGGCCATGTGTCCTCTGTGCATCTGCCCGCTGGTGATGTGCTGTTTGGCCTGTGGCATGGAGCCCATCTGGAAGCTCTCCGGACCTCCGGCCCCAGAGCGCATGATGGCCGGCAGAGCGACGGAGCCCGTCTCCACATTCCCCTTCTTATTAAACTGCTGCTGGAGAACTGTTGACCTGGAGCATAATACGTCACAGCTTCCCATTAGCACTTATAACAGGAAGTGATGCATGAAAAATGGAAGCACTTGGAGTAACACCATACAGCATTCAAACACACTAATACACAATGAACTATGAAGAGACGCTCACTTTTTGGGAGATACCGAGTCCTCCAACATGGTTGATTCCTCATCGCCTTCCTGGCCGAAGTGATCTTTGCTCTTTTTCTGCAGATAAAGAGGTTTTCAGACAAAAAGATACTTGAGAGCAGGGGCCGGTTGCACCAGCTGCACGTACGTTACAACTTAGCATAACTTTGACGTAAATGGGCACTAAGTTACAACTTACGCACTACTAAATATTTGTTCGTTGCACCATTACACTTAGTTGAAGAGTAACTCTACGTATAAACTAAATATTTACAGAAGCGTCTCGTCAGGGGTAACGGTTGGAATAAAATATCAGACTGCATCAATATGCTCTTCTTTTACCCGACAGCCTTCAATCCTTTAGGCATATATGATGCTGCTGACATTTACACTCACGTAAATATTACATAATAAAAGTACTTTTTTTTTTTTTTTGCGCGTCTTCAACACCCCATTTGCAGCACGCCTCAGTGCGCGTCGGGCCGTGTTGCGCATGTCAGATGAAAAATAAATAAAAATAATTTTCTTTCACTATTTATTGATCCTTATTTATTTCAATTACAGTTTCTGAATGTTATTTACATATAAAATAGCTTAAATATAGACTAATGTTGTTAATGTATCATATTTAATGGAAACTTGTTTTTACCGTTAGTATACGCGAGGCAAAAGAAGCTAGAATGAAGGATAAATAAAAATTGATTTAGTTCGAAACTAGCTAGTAGTTACTAAGCCTCTAGTGTGGACTTAACGCTGTACTTTAAGTAAGAACTTCCGAATGGCTGGTGCAACCCTACCCAGGACCTGAATGAAGCACGCTGTTGCCAGAGCAGACTGTGTCTTTCTCTAGACTGGTCAAACATGAAGGTTTGTAGAGGAATTCCTCACATCACTGAGAACCAGCAGCAGCAATTTCACAAAGACCCATTACACAACCACTAAAAATTAGATTGATGTGATAAGAAAAAGATCTGCTTAATAACTGAACCATCAATCTTTCAACAAATTTGCAACACTGACCTCTCTAGGTCACGGTGTTATTGTGAAACTATGAGCGTGATGGTTGTGAAGTGTGCTGGCCATTGCAAAATGAGAGCCACTGAATACATGCAGCAGCAGATTATGTGTGATCTGTATATAAACTTGCAGAGCCAAACCTTTGTAACGGCATAAAGTCTGGTCCACATTGCAGTTCATTCTGCAGTTCAATGCCCACTTAGACAGGTAGAGACATGTAAATCAATGCATCGCCGGGTGTGTCATTGTCACCACATAACAAATTAACAACTTAAATCATTTACACATTATGCAGTAATTATACTAATATTAATACATGCACTCACATTAAGCAGTATACATTAGCAAATGTCAACTGCTTGATTGTAATATCAATGAAAAATACAGCAATATATTGAAAGTTGGATGCATAGTACATGCCTGCATAAATACAGTACACTCACGTAACACATACTATGTTACAAATCTCATCACAAAATGTAAACTGTATTATCGCAGAGCTCTATATTTAAAGAGATAGTTTATATATCAAATCAATCAAGTAGCCCAATATATAAACTATGTTATCTGTATATAAACTATAATAATTTCTAAACCTTGACTGCCTGTATCATCGCATGCATCTATATTACACAACTCTAATCTACAAAGATGCTATGAATATTAACGTTGTGAATAAATTATTGTGAAAAGCACTAAACAAATAAATCTGACTTGACTTGAATAAACCCTTAGGAGAAATTGAAAAGATGTCGTCAGAGATTACTTAAGGAGTTTCTTGCATAACTAAACTAGTTAATTGCACAATGATAGTCCATCATGGAAATAAGTATTAAAATAATGATGCATCAGTTTCCGCAAATGGTTGTATAAAACAAAACAAAATAGAAAACAATGTGTACACTCTCTGAACAATCAAAGAAACGTGTGAACATATTTAAAAGATTTAATGCACAGATAATTGTATTAAATCCATTATTTTTTTGTTTCCTTTAAAATCGCTCTTTGTATTAATCTGGTCTTGTGTTAACTTGTGCAAAAACCTATGTGCCCTTATTCCTAAAAGCTGCCTAATGACAGCCAGTCTCATGTTTTATGTGTAAATATATGACCAGTGACCTGAGTGCATGCCTTTCTGAGGGTGAGGCTAGTCTTGTGAGTCCAAAAATATGTTAAATTAAAAATAAGTCATCAGGCTTCACATGATTTATTACATATTAACAATGAGATTGGTCATGGCATGTTACCTTTTTGAGAATGATGTCGATGTAACCAGCGATGAGTTGTGCAATCTGCTCTCCTTCAGTGGTCTGAACTGAGTAGTAACCATCCTGATAGTCTCCAAAGTCCTGAAGAAGAAAGATTAAACATATGACACTCATAGGGCAACAAATATAACAACTGTGTAAATCAAACTATATACCACTAAATAGTAAAATAATAGCTTGGGTGATTAATTAACTTGGTGCTGTCATTGTTATTGAACAGTGAATTGTGCATTCATACATTAGGCTGCATAAAATGAGCAAATATTGTCTTAAAAAAATACATTTTTGAATGATTGAGAATTCTGTGCAGTAATAAAAAACTGTATTGAGTGTGTCTGAGTGTGTAGTTACAGAGAGCTGGAGGACGGAAATAATTAATTTAATGTAATCAATAAGTCTGCAGCCAGGGACTAAATACACTGCTGTGCTTCATGATGCATAAACAATGTCTCCTCTTGGATCCAGTTATTCAGCATTGATCACTGCTTGAGTCTATTACAAGACACATGAACTGATTAAAGGTCTGTCGCAGCTTTAACATTGCTGCATGTGTCTGAAAATATTATCGGGCATTATTAGTTTCCCAAACTGGGATTTGTGAGGGAACTGAAAGAGGTTTGTCAGTTGATGAAAAGCTAATACTGAATAAAAAAAATGCATCACTTAATAAAAACACAAAATATTGTGTTTACCTGTATATCATGTGCCCATTAACCCAGAGAACCATAAACATGTAAATGTGTTGTAAGATTATTGAAATATTAACTGTAAATCTCAAAACATATTTAAAAGTAAATATTTTAGTTCAAAGGGGCTCAGCTGACAAAAGTTTGGGAATCTGTTGTTAGAGATGAAATGTTCTTTTCCATAAAAAATGAGATCAGATACACACACTTCATAAATCACAAGAGTTTCTTGTATAATTGTGCCCTTGATGTCAGAGCTAAAAAAAACTAACAAATGTGAATCAAACTTCCTGTGGACACTAATCTGAATCATAAGGCAAAAATTAAGTAACAAAGTCATCGTAATGGTAATAAACTGAGTGCCAAAAGAACATCACAAAACTATTAGAGGACAGCACGCTCTGCACAAAGACTTCACTTCATCTTCAGAACTATTACGACTTTTTGTACTTTTTGATACATTAAACATTTTGGTTGTGTGGATTTTCAAAAGATGGATATAAATGACAAAATAAATTTTATGAAAAATGACAATTATCATTTTAGGGTGAACCCTTTAAATATTTAGTGATTATTAGGGATGGGTATCGTTTGCATTTTATCGATACTGATACTGCTGACCGATACAGGTATTTATCGATACTATTTGGTGCAAAAAGATGAGGTGAAAAGTTGTTGAAAATGTCAAGTTATTTAAATACTGGTCATGAGCAGGGAGTTATTTTTCTCTTTGTTTTATTTTATTAACATTAAAGGAATAGTTCACCTATAAATTAAAATTGGCATAATTTACTCCCTCTCAAGTTGTTTTAAACCTGAATGAGTTTCTTTCTTCTGTTCAACATAAAAATTATTTTGAAGAATGTATTCATTTTTATTCTTGTGTTGAACACAAAAGAAGATATTTTGAAGAATTTCTGTTGAAGAAACGTACATATTTTTTTTCCTACTATCAACGTCAGTAGGGACCAGCAACTGTTTGGTTACCCACAGCACAAGAATAAACATTAATACAGGTTTGGGACAACATGACAGTGAGTAAATATTGACAGAATTCAGATTTTAGGGTGAACTATCCCTTTAATGAAAATCAGCAGCATTCTCTCCCTTTAAGAGCTGCACGCATCTGTCTCTCTCTCTCTGTTTACTTTCACTTTAGGCATAACTAACTGTGTTTATATGTAAACCTTGAGTGTTTTTGGCAGTATTAGTACAATCAGACGATAACTAAGATAACTATGTAATCAAGTGCTGTTTGACGGCCTTTTAGCGTACGCACCAGAGCATGTGAGCGGAGTGGAGCGGGGATCCGCTCGCTCAATATGCTCAGCGCCGCTCGCTCAACCCAAAATGCCCTTTGGTAATTTGCTAGTTCGAGAATCTGTGGAATAGGCTAAGCAATTGTTTGTCTAAGCTAGTGTTTATAAAAGCAAATTCAAAAATCCTGTGAAGATTGACAGACGTTTTAGTAGACCGCATTTCCCGAAGTTTAGGTCTATTTTGGTTTTAGAAAGTGTCTTTCTTTTATATACGCCACAAAATAATTCTTTGTTAAGTGGATTTCATCTTGCGTGCGTGTTTTCAATGTTCTGTTGCACAATAACTGAAGCTGTTTTCATGGAAAAGCACACTTTTTCAGCTATTAAAGGTTTGCCAAGTGGCTTCAAAAATAAGACACGTTTTTAAATTAATAATTTTAATTTAATAGATTTAAATTAATACAATTCTACAAGCTGAACGTCACCTTGAAACATAACCGTTACTTATCGGACTACTGCTTTAATTGAGACATTTATTCAAGAATTTCACTATAAACAGGAAAAAAATTAAGCCTACTGGAGAAATGTAATGTCAGAGCGTGATCTGAGTGGGACTTGGTTTACCGGTGAGCGTAAGCGGAACATTAGCGGAGCGTTTGCTTCGGCCGTGAGCGACTGAGCGGAGCGCACGCACACAAAGTGTAAAATTAAGCTGAGCGTCACACCGCTCCGCTTCGCTCACATGCTCTGGTACGCACGCTTCAGGTGTAAGTGCTCTGAATAAGCGGATGTCAGAGAAGAACACGAATTAAATGTTTAACCGGCAAGGCTTTAAACTAAAGCACATGCAAATAATGTACTTTTGTGATTGTGGATAAGTGCAGTGTCTCGTGAATGTAACTCTACCGCTGAATAACATTTGATGTGAACGTGTCTCGCGAGTTGCAGTTGGAGCTGTATAGTAAATACAGCGCATTGCTTGAGGACATAAATGTTGTGTTTTGTTAGTAAATGTTTCATTATATCACTGGTGTTGCCTCCTTTGTTCACTATTACACTACTGCATATTGCATCTGATGCTAGTTTTGTAACGTGAGCCCACACTTTCGACCGTTTCACTCTTGCCGCGATGACTGATTGCATGCAAACACACACCGCACATGCACACGGATATCACACGCACGTCGAGCAAACGACGGCCACATCATTCAGTGAAGGAAACTGTCAAGCAGCAGCTTCTAATTCGTCATTAACATTGAAGTATACGGAGATAAAACAACACAAGTATCGATAACAGTATCATTTGTCCTGAAGCTTCCCAGTAGTCCGGTTTTGACCCAATTACGTACCGGTCCAAAAAAATACCGGTTCTCGGTACCCATCCCTAGTGATTATATTAACCAAAACAATCCTAATTTTCCCCAAAATTGACCAAATCAAACCAAAACGGTGACCACAGAGCTGTGAAACAAACCCTAGGAACTTCCACCCTTACTACACATCATATCCACAATGTTATGGAGTTCAAGTGTGAGTTATGATCAGAACACAGTATGTGTTCAGAGGAGTGTGTTGGTACCAGGGTGAAGCTCTTGGGAGAAGCCGCCCAGCGTTTGATGTTGGTCAGACTCCATTCCTGTATCACCTCTTTGGTCTTCTCATCCACTCTCATCACACACTCTTTAGTGATGCCCAACAAACGCGGAACAAGCTTATTCTTTCCTTTCATTTTTTCCTGCAAAGAGAATAAACATGACCATTAACCATAGACTGTAAAAAACATGGACGCAGTGTCCGTGACATCACCCGTAGGTTTCTGAAGAGCATTTTTGAAGCTTAAAGTAGGTGGAGACAGCCATCACCATCTTGGCAGCGTGTCACTCCCGGATAATCGAAAGTGGGCAAAAAGGTGGGATGTGGGTGGAGCTGGTTGCTGAAACCACGCCCACCAAGTGCGACAGTGGTGACTGCAGCGGCAATCCACCTGTCACTCAAGTGGCCACGCCCTTAATTATGCAGAACTTTAAGGTTTAATATAATTTAAAAGGATGAGTTATAAAAAAATTCACCCCCTCACAGTTGTCATGAAGGGCAAAATTAGCTATATAGATCAAAATCTTTTTTTGCACCAGGCTGTAAACATGTTTTTTTTGCTGTAAAGTTGGGCATTTTAACATGGGGAGTCTATGGGATTGACTCCCTTTTGCAGCCCGCCTCCAGCGGCCAGTCGATGAATTGCAGCTTTAGTCACTTCCGTGTTGGCTTCACTAGAGAGAGCGGGAGGTTGCTGCTTGCCATTAACACAAGATAGCAGCTCAGATAAGGCGTGATATCTTTACCTTGACTAAGAAGAAGGTCACTCCATAGGTTTTCAGAGATCTGGCCAGTTTGACGTAGCTGACTTTGGCCTCAATCTCGGTCATGTTTTGGCAGTTTTTGTGTGCCTTAAAGAGACGAGTTTATCATTCAATTAAAATTAATATAGCGCATATTTTTCAACATGGATATGAAAAATAGTTACATGCATAACCTCACCTGGAAGATTCTTTTCTCGCCCTTGTTCTTGATGTACTCTTTGGGCAAGAATTCTTTCAAACTGGGACAGGAAGCAAGAATTAACGTTTTATTTTAATTAATGTTCTGAGAATGAAATCAATCTGGACAGGTGAATATAGTAGTAGCTTGTGCAGGGATCTGATGTACAAAAACAAGATCATGATTTTACAACTCGGGCCATTAATTGTGATTATCAGCAGTGCTGGAAGTTTAACAAAAGTCACATGTTCTCTGTTTGTACTGTATGTAATTTAATCAAAAACCCGACATGTGAAATATCATGCACATGTGAAACATGGTTATTATTCATAGAAACAGAGGTAATCTCATCAACTCTGTTCCTGATTAAATTGTTAACGAAGACAAGACATAACAACCGCCATGGCTACACTATTACTTCTACTGTTTATGAAAATATAATTAGGAAATGCAAAAAATAGAAAGATTTTATGCAAATAAATCAATATTTTAAGAATTGATCGATCGAGCCGAAAGCGTAAACTGTCTGTACTTTTCACTTACTTGAACCTAACAGTAAATTAATGAATATAAATTATACGTTTGACTTCAGTGTTTTCATGCAGATTGAGAAATGCAGAATCTGTTGGTTTTGAAGGCTCTGATGGCATTAACTACCAAATACTTAGTTGATTAAATTGTGATTAAACATGTTAATACCTTAATAACTCACATAAAAATGTTTCTATGCAATTAAAGCAGTACACTCACAGATACAGGTACGGTAAGGATAAATAGAAATGTGTTGAGCTCACTCAAGGAATCCAGGTTTGTGTTTCGACTCATTGTGGTCTCCGAACTGGATCTGACACTGGTATCCGGCAAACTCACAGGCCTTATCAAAGGAGACCGGGTGGGAGCCGTTCAGGATGTCATCACGGGCCTGGGATACAACGTACAGTACATAAATGCAATTGAATTTGAACAAAATTAGCAACAACCTGATAGAACTAAGAAGACACTGCATGATACATTTCTAGCAAGAACACACTTGTCTACACTAAAAGTGAAATGATGCACAAAGCATTACAATTACAGCCAATCAGACCATTATTGATGTTTAACATACAGTTATGTAGACTGTGATTTTAGACCAATGAGATTTCGAAGTAGCTTTGCCCATATAAATGCCACAGAAGTAACTGACAGAATGCTTTGTCAACAAGGACGAAAACTCAGATTTACATGAAAAAGACTTTAATCCAAAGACAAACAAGCTCTCAGATTTTCACGTTGTGCAGAGATATCATTCAGTTTACAAATGACATTAGGACATGATTATGATATAAAGGGATGTTCTGTGGTGTTTACCTGCACATAGAGCAGGTTGAGCTGTACTGGGTCCCTGGAATCCACATTCTGATCCGAGTAGAAGAACTTTCTTCTGAGAAGCAGCATCTCAGACTCCTCGACGCCCTGCTCTCGCAGCGTCCGCCCATGATCCAACCAATTCACTGTTGAAATACAGCTCTGACATCAGTAAATTCATCTAAATTCCAAAATATCATCCACATGTAAATGCTTGGATACACTTGACTGTATTTTCATTTCTCATTATCTTAAAAACCTTGGAAATTCTTTTCAAATCCAAAAATTTAGGGATTATCCAGAGCGCAGAGTAAAGAAATTCAGTCAACAAGAATCTAGAATACATGAGAATATACATTTTGTCACTATTAAATTCCCTTACAGTGAACAGGTTGAGAATATACTGTATGTATTGTTTTGAAGACCTGCTAAAATAGCAAACAACATGCATCAATGTTTATTTTATTCATGGTAAGCAGGAAGCGACATACACTCATCATCTGTGTGAAGTTTCTGTTTGAGTTTCTCCATTTTTTTCTCATCCCTCATGAGGGTCTTGTCTCTTTTCAGTGTCCCCATGGTCTCTTCCTTCTTTTCCTCTCCCACGTCACGCACCAGCGAGTACTCGTCATAGTTTGTGATGCCTGAGAAACCAGAAGTGTTTAACTCTCTCATTGCATTCAAACTGCATAATAGTTCAATTAAACCTCTAAATATATTTTTTTACAGACCTCCATTAAGTATTGTTGCAGACCTCCATTCATAACCTTAAAGTGCTACTGACTACATCCAAATGTAGTTTTAGTAATCTGATCACAAAATGTTTTAGACCCTGTTTCTACCTATATATTTAGCACTAACCACTTCTTATTGGATCATCAAAAAATATCTTTGTGAAAACAAAATGTGACTGGATGACTATCCCATGTGGTACGGTGTATATAGAAAAAAAACAGCGGTCCGATCACCGAACCCTGTGGTACCCCAATGCTGAGAGCACTCAGTGAGCACTGTGAGCTAATCCAACTGACTTGGTAAGACCTGATATCCATATTTAATATAAACCAAGAGAGATCTGGCCTAGAAATTTACTAAAAAAGCAGGCAAAATTAAATTCTTGCTCCTCATATGAACATTAACTTACCTATTCTGGCACAGATGGTCATTAGCATGTCACTGACGATTTTTGAGTCATCCACCATGACTGTTTTAACAGTGCCATCCAACATGCGGATCTTCAGGGGTCTCTGTTTCTTTTTGTACTCCAGAGTGTCCTAAAAAATGCATGTTCTTATGAAAAATCCTTTATAAATCCCAGCAAATTATGTCCACTATTGTTATATGCTGTATCTTAAATAAGTGTCCGTTTTTAGGGACTGAAAATTACGTTTATATAATTTTAATATAACACTGATTTTACAAATAATGTTGCCATTTCAATCTTGTTCATTTGACAGATGCTACAAAGTAATTTACAGTTACATTTTATCAGTCAGTACACTGGCAATCAACACTTGAACCTTGTTTCGCTAGATCAATGCTTTACCAGTTACAGATGCTTAAAAGTGCATGGATTGATTTTACATTAAAAATCTAATTTTCCTCAAGACAATCCCAGTGAAAATATAGAAACAATGGGCATGAATTGCACACCTTTGCATTTTTATGTGAATCATTTGTGATTACTAGAGAAGTAAACATTTGATAGAGATTGCACTCACAATGAACATTATTCTATTTAATATTTTAATTAAATTACTTCACTTGATGTTTTATTTGAAATATTCTAGACTCACCCCATTTCTCAGCATGTAGTAGTCCAGGGCTTTGCCTGCTTCCAGCCAAATACCTTTCTTTGGGTCCTCATCTGACAGGAAGAGGCCATAGTCACTGGCTGCAAGAAGACAGAAGAGTAAGTGGGCGGTCAGATAACATTTTACAACCTGATAAGACCGTTAAAATCAGAAGGTGCATTGACTGAACATTTCCCAGCATTTGCTGAATTTAAAAATACATGATTCCTAATGCTTATCATTCTTATAGAATAAATAACTCAATATACGCACCAGAAATGTAATGTAGTTTATGCACAGCTTATTGTTTTAGGGGCCATTCACACAGAGCACATTTTTGCATTTAAAAAAGCGTGATGCAAATCAGTGTAATGAAAAAACAAAAACGCTGTGTCTAGAGATGTTTTTTAAAGATGAACTACTTTTCATTTGGAGCGACACATTTTTAGATTTTACATTTAAATTAGTTAAACATGCAAGTGCAATGGTCAACAATTTCTGTCTCTAGTGCATGTTTAGATATTAAATGGAAAAGCAACACATTCTGTATGAATGTCCGCTTATGTTTTTTTTTTTTTGGCCCTTTATGGAAGCTGGCAATATAAATTATCATCTACTTCTATTGTGAATGAGTAGATTGGAAATTGTCCTTTTGTCTTTAAAAAAATAAGTTAATACAGCCTTGGAATTACGTGAGGGTAACAAACAAAATTGGTGGCTTTAACTTTAAAGAATAACACAAGATGATGTGGAAAAATAACTCAATTCAGTATTCGCCCGCTGTCTGACATGCTGTTTTCTGTGCACACACACCTAATGTTTATTTTATTTGCATCTTTGTTTTATGTATTTTATTTTGCTACTTGTAAGTATCACTTTTTATTTATCTTCTTTCTTACTGCTTGTTTCACTTCTGTATTAGTTTTTATAACCAATTCTTACTATGTGTAAGTTGTTGTTTGTTAGCATGTGTGTTTGAAGTCTTCTTTTTTAGATTACTGATAAATTCGCCCCTGTCTATTTTAATTTTAGATAAATTATGTATTTATTATGTCTTTATAGGTATTTTCTTTAGTTTTAATAATGTTATTTATTTTAGTAACGTTACTTTTCTGTGAAATAATAACAATAATATATATATATATATATACAGGTGTTTGGCTAGTGTCATGTTAGAACATTTTTATACCCTTTTGTTGTTTTAATAATGAGCTTTATTTTGTTAATTTATTTTGAAATGTTGTTTTGCATTTTTCATTTTATTTAATTTCTCCATTTTCTTAAATGTGTATATATAGTATTTATAGAGTTTTAACTTTGTTTTACTTATTTGTAGTCGCTTTGGATAAAAGCGTCTGCTAAATGACTAAAAAGTAAAAAAACAAAAAAGTTGCTACTTGCTTTACTTTCATGAAACTTGATTATAGCTCATATTACTGTTTACTTATTAATAATGTTTGAAACAGTAGTTGTTGAAATGGGAAACAAGAACTGTAACATTTCCCAGGTATCTGAAGTTTTAGTCATAACAACCTTATTTATTAGAAAACAAGGTTACAAAATAATGAAAACAATTACTTATTTTTATTTTGTGGCAGAGTCACTGTTCCAACTGGGCTTGTAGAAAAACATTGTTTTTATCGCTGAGCACTGCATAAATGACATGTTTTGGATTTTAAAACACAGCTACTGTCGCCAGTTTCAAGCACTAGAGACACTATTTGGTTTCCAAAAACTGTGATTTTCTTCCTTAAGTGATTAGGTCAAGTTAGAAAATATGAATAGTTTTACTTCAAATTGGGCCCAGATTACTGCTCAGTTAATGCAAACACTTTGACTATCATTTTCATTGGTGATGCCAGGAAAGAATGAGGGATTAGATAGTGTCCTTCAAATGTAATGTGGCAACACTGACAGACGAGCTATTTCAGGACCACTACACATGTTTGGACGAAAGCAGTCTGTCAAACAGACGAATGACTCACAGGTTAAAACAAGTATGTAGAGCGGTACTGAGGACTATTACATAACAGCTGGGACCCAGCCGCACCCTGTTACAGGCCCATTACAGCGCCGCAGCATAAACTAGATTTACGCTTAATTTCTGAGGTATGTTTTGGCTTCTCCGGTATTTTTTTCTCTCTTGACTCTTTGGAAGGAAGAGAATTTGGGTGGAACAAATGCTATAAAGGGAAACCAAAATCGGAGATATTATGATGGGATTTTAGCCAAATATGGATAATTTGACTAGGGTTGCTGCCCATGACAGCTGTAAGCTATGAATTAAGTTTTTATGAAATGTGGGATAAGTTATTAAATGTTGGATAGAGGAAGATTAACAGTGAATGATAAACAGATTTTTTTACTGATCTGATTTAAAGTCTAATAAAATAAAAATGATGCGCAATTTAACTAAAACCAAAAGACTTCTATGGATCTCAGATGTGATGCAATGGCACAGCATGTGATGAAAGTTATCTTTTCCCAGTTAATCCATTTCTGTCCTAACGAGTCACGATAAAGATATGTGACGAGTGATGGTGGATTCAGCTCAATGATTTTCTCAGGTACTTGTGCATTCTGTACAATATTACCATTGTTTAATTGGGGATTGAGTTTCATTTTTGCATGACATTAATAGCCAGGGGCGTAGAATTAGGGGGGGGGGGGACGCTAGGAACATGTCTCTACCAATATCCAGCCACTACCAAACTGTCTCTTGCAATAATTTTGACCAATCAATTAAATATATGTATATGTTTTTGTCATTTCAGACGATCTGTATTTTTATTAACGTTAAAATAATTAGTCACACTTTATTTTAAGCTCCAATTCTCACTATTAACAAACCATTAACTATGACTTTTGCCTCAATAACTCCTAATTAGCTGCTTATTAATAGTTAGTAATGTAGTTAAGTTTAGGTATTGGGTAGGATTATGGATGTAGAATATGCTCATGCAGAATATGTGCTTTATAAACACTAATATGTTAATAATAGGCATGCTAATTAGCAATTAGATAATAGTGAGAATTGATCCCTATATTAAAGTGTTATCAACTAATTGATTTTCTATTAATTTGATTATGTGGAAATATGATTTAAGTTAGTAATTGTGATTTACATTTTACAGTTGATCAATCTGACATGAGCTGTGAATATTTCATTCATCAAATGCTTAACACTTTCATTCACATGAGAACGTCCCATGCTTTTTGTCTGAATTTGGCAGTTTTCAGGTGAGGGACTCACGCTGGCCGAGCTGTGCTTCTGGGACTCTCTCCCTGATGATGCGACAGGCGTCGTACACCATGGTGGAGGGCTCGAACTGCATGGTCTTCACCACATTCCCCACCCCGATCTTCAGCGACAGCGCCACCATGACTGACACTACGGGACTGTGCCACTGCTACTCCTGCAAAACAAACACCACACAAACTCAGGATCACTTTATTGATGATTTAGACTATCTAATGTTCGCTTCTTGATTAAAGCATCACCGAAAACTGAATTATTATAGGACAGTATAAAAGTAACTAGTGCTGATTAAACACATCCAAAATAAAGTTTTTGTTTACATAACATATGTGTGTGTACTGTACATATTTAATATGTATGTGTGAGCCTGGAGCACAAAAGCAGTGTTAAGTCGCTGGGGTATATTTATATCAATAGCCAAAAATACATTGTATGGGTCAAAATTATAGATTTTTCTTTTATGCCAAAAATCATTAGGATATTAAGTAAAGATAATGTTCCATGAAGATATTTTGTAAATTTCTTGCCGTAAATATATCAAAACTTAATTTTTGATTAGTAATATGCATTGCTAAGAACTTAATTTGAACAACTTTAAAGATGATTTTCTCAATATTTAGATTTTTTTTGCATCCTCAGATTCCAGATTTTCTAATAGTTGTATCTCAGTCAAATATTGTCCAAACCATACATCAATGGAAATATGATTTATTCAGCTTTCAGATGATGCATAAATCTCAACTTCGAAAAATTGAGCCTTATGACTGGTTTTGGGCTCCAGGATCACATGATGTGTTCATATGAACACACACACACATGCAGTATATATTTTTAATGATATAATTAATATTATATATAAATATATTTAATTTATAAACAAAACGTGTTTTTCTTAAATATATCCATGCATGTGTGTGTGTGTTTATATATGCATATTAAATATACACAGTACACACACATACATTATGTAAAGAAAAAATTTGATTTTGGATGCGATTAATCGTTGCACAGCACTAAAAGTAACACTAAACAACAATCAAATAACAGTTACAGTTTATCCTGCTTTTTTAAAAGTGAGTTTTAAGCCTTTTTATTGAGGACAGAAGAGAGACGAGTGGGATCGGCAAATACCTCGAGGTCACCGAGAGCACAGTTATGCTAACCACGACCACGAGGCTATTGGCACCGACTACCCGGCTTTGTTTAGTAACTAAATACTTTTTTTTACAGATTTAATACATTGCAATGTAAAATACATTGTGTTTTCTCACACTTTTTCTGTTGTTGATGCAATTATGCGTGAGAAAACGACACAGAGAGGCTGAACTTCCCTGCCAGAGGGAGATTTCATGCTGAGGTTGTACCAGAAACAAGGAACAAAGTAAGTCCTTTTTCACTTTTACTTAAAGATTTATTTTAAACACCAGTCAAGTAAGGCAAAAGCACACCTTCACACGACAACTCCTACATGATACCACTAATACCACTTTAAATGACTCTACTCTGATTGCAAGAAAACAAGTCTGTACCTCAAGAGCAAAACAAGATGCAATCACATAAATGATACCACAACAGCGAATCCAAATCAGACTGAACATCAGAGAGAAAAACAAGAGTCTCCTATGAAGTCAAGTAAAAGACAAACACTATATATATTAAAGAAAAAAGCCAAACTGTTCACTCAGAAGTTTTTGGTGTATTTCTCTTTTCCATGTCCTTTCTTGTACTTCCCCAAGAAAAACTCCCCAGCTTTGGGAAAACACCTCAGTGAAGCAGAGGAACGCTGGAAAAGACTAAACAACGGCATTATGGGATAGGAGCTATAATGCATCAGATTGTATGGAAAATATGTGAACTATGATGAGATGAAGATGAAAATATAAAGGAGTAGATGCAAGAAGAAACAGAAACTACTGTTATAGCAAAGAAGGAAGGAGACAAACATAGTACTCCTGCACATCCACATCACACCGAATCTATAAAAACAGGAACCAACCATTGGTCAGAAACTAAAATAAATAATTCTGGGAGCAAAAGATAAAAGTACACCCGAATGTTCAGCAAACACATTTTTTTGGTTGAAAATAACAAATTTTTTTGGTTGAAAAATAACTGAAAAGAAAAACTATTTGACAGCGAGAGACTGTTTAGGCTGCATCTCATGTTCGGTGAGAAGAGGATGGGTGGGTGTTGCTCGTTACTTTATGATGATTGAAATTGAAATGATCAAACGAAGCAAATAAACTGTAGAATGTTATGAAACGCAGTCTTCAAACACCATGAGCTCGTTGGCCAGGGTTAAATGAAACAGTGTTACTCATAGCTGCTCGGTCACATTTTTATTTGTAATGAGAATCATTTAAATAACAAAAAAGTATTTATGACGTGTTCTCCCACTTAAAAAGATGAGAGAGGCGTAATTTTCATCAAACAGAGAGACAAAATGAAAAAAAATCCAGAAATCACATTGTAGGATTTTTAAGAATTTATTTGCAAATTATGGTGGAAAATAAGTATTTGTCAATAACAAAATTTATCTCAATCTTTGTTATATACCCTTTTTGGCAAAAGAGGTCACAAAAATCACTGTTGCTTATTTTGGCCCATTCCTCCAGCATCTCCTCTAGACAGTGATGTTTTGGGGCTGTCGCTGGGAAACAGACTTTCAACTCCCTCCAAAGATTTTCTATGGGGTTGTTCTAGACTGGCTAGCTGACCTTGAAATGCTTCGTTTTCACTCTTGTTGCTGGTATTTTGGCCCATTCCTTGAAAGACCCAGCCACTCCTTATGCCCTTGCTGATGTTTTGGGCTGTCGCTGGAAGGAGGACTTTCAATCTTGATTTTCTATGGGTTGAATCACGCCACTCCAGGAGTCCCTGGCCTTTGCAGAAAAACAGCCCCAAACTCCTTCGTTGCCCGGCGTGTGTTTGGGATGTTTCCACCCCCCATGCTGAAAGAAATGCAACTCAATGCCCTTGCTCCAAACACGTTTTTCACTCAAAATCTCAGTTTTACCAAAAACTTTTTGGTTTCATCTTATGACATTCTCCCAATCCTCTTCTGGATCTAATGCTCTCTACCCCCAACGCATGCAACTCTTCAAACAGTTTTTACCGTTACTGCACTGAGCTCGTTAGCCAGGGTTGACCCCACGGGTGAGATCTTGCGTGGGCAGATCGAGGGAGATTACTGATCAGCCTTTGTTACTTTGGTCTTCCATTTTCTAATAATTGCTCCCACTGATTTCTTCACTAGTCCCCCCGTGTGTTCATTTTTGCTGTTACATTTTGACCCCACAGATCTTCAGCTCCCAGCTGGTCGGTCACAATTTTGTTTCTGGTTGCTTTAGCTCTTTGGTCTTGGCCATAGTGGAGTTTGGAGTGTACTGTTTGAGGTTGTGGACAGACTGATCATTCAAACAGATGCAGTTAATACATAACTGGAGGACAGAGGAGCCTCTTAAGAAGAAGTTACAGGTTGTGAGAGCCAGCAACTAGTTTGTAGGTGACAAATACTTATTTTCCAATAATTTGCACAGAGTTTCTTATTTTGCCATAATTGAGGTAAAAATAAAAGCCTCTCTCATCTTTTTAAGTGAGAACTTGCACAATTGGTGGCTGACTAAATCCTTTTTTTGCCCCACTGTATCTGCTGTTTCACAACAACAAAAAGCACTGAGTTTCTGCCTAAATAAAAGCTGAGATAAAATAAAGTCATTCTATAAAATAAAATAAGAAAGTAAGACAATAATGATAATATTTAAAACAGCTGCAGGGCTCTAGACTAACTTTTTCACTTTTTTCTTAGGTGCACCAGCACAAAAGTTAGGTGCACCCAAATTTTCATATAGGCAATATTGACTTGTAAATGATTAACTAACAATCTGGTCAACATAAAGTTCTTTATTTGAAGCACAATTCTACAAGAAAGGTAACTTACTGAAAAAGTGTTGGTGCTTAAAGTGCTTCCCTGAGCTGAGATTTAAACTTAAAACATCTCAAGATAAATCACGGCCAATCAGAGTCCGCCCTTCACTATCTCTGATTGGGCTAGACCACGATATGGGCCTAATGTGTGTCTGTTGTTGAACCACAGGGAGACTTTCAGAGTCGCGGACACTTTTTTTTCTCTCGAACGGCTGGTCGCTCTGGTGCGACCTCAGATTTTTTTTAGTCGCACCATTGAGAATTTTCTTCTGCTCAGCAAGCCTGCATTTATTTGTATAGTAAAAATACAAGCCTGATTCAAGAAGGGGTCTCAAAAATGGCCACAAAAACTGTGCTTTGTTGGTATAATGTCTGATAGAATGGTAAAACATTTTCAGTGTTAAGTAAATGTTTTTAAATTATTGTTTTGCAGGACAAAACAATAAAAAGCACATTTTGGCTATTTAATTTATGCAATGGTGAAAAAAATGTCAGAGTACACATGGGGAATCGATGTGCGCAAAAGCTCCGCGACGGGTTTCAGTATTTGTTTTTCGCTTCATGCCATTTTCTTCTATTTCGGTGCCTTTTATGTTTTATAGTAATTATTATAACTGCAATTTTTCATGACATCATTTATATTGATTATTCAGCAATATTAGACAAAATCTGCATGTTAAAAAAAAGGTTACTGAGAAAGAACATGACAAATAGTGAAATTTAAATAGTTTCACCTGTATTATTTATTTAAATAATGTTGTAAATAGTATTTTGTTTGTAAATGTTTTTTTTTTATTTAAAATTTAATTTTGATTTCTATAATAAAAAGCACATTTTGGCTATTTAATTTATGCAATGGTGAAAAAAATGTCAAGATAGGCCTACATGGGGAAAAAATGTGCGCAAAACCCGGCTTGGTGTTTTATTTTGTTCGGCTTCAGCCAATAATTTTTATTTCGGTGCATCCTTAATGTTCATAATTCATAACTATATTTTTCATGACCATGATTTAGTATTAGCAAATCTGCATGTTAAATATCTTCAGCAAAATAAAACAAATAAAAAAATGTGACAAATGTGAAATTTAAATGTTTATACACCACTTAGTTTTAATTTGAATTTTGAGTGGATTCTTAAATAAATTTGATTAACTGATTCATTGGGAGATAAATAAACATTCTCTCGGGGGAAGCATTCCAGCTGTCCGATCCGAGCCGTGTGTCTGTATCACTGTAAATTATATTTGTAGATTTTTATTTTGTCAACTATTTGTGGATTTTCACTGCAAAGATGACAAAAATGACACAAATGTCTTTCATTTTTATTAATTATTTAAAGCTGCTGTAAATGTTGTCATTTTGAGCCTTAATAATGAGAAGTCCCATTAATTCTGACTGTGAAGGCTACAATACATCACATAATACATACAAACTGTTTTATTTATTGATTGATTAATTCACTTTTATATTGCTTGATATGAGCCCTTTAAACCTTTATCAGATGCTCATTTCCAGTAAGGTTATACTAAGAACACGGTCACACATCTAGTGTGAACGGCAGTGTTGAGGTCAACTATGTTTATAAGCTGTGCAGAGAATTGACACACATTCCTGAGCAGGTGTGTGTGTGTGTGTGTGTGTGTGTGTGTGAGAGAGTGTCAGTGTGTATGTGTGAGTTTGTGCGTGTGTGTGTTTGTGCGTGAGTGTGTGTGAGGGTGTGCGAGTGAGTGTGTGTGTGTGTGTGTGTGTGTGTGTGTGTGTGTGTGTGTGTGTGTTTGTTTGTGTGTGAGTGTGTATGTGTGTGTGTGCAAGTTTGTTTGATTGAGTGAGTGAGCAACTGCACAAGTGTGTGTGTGTGTGTGTGTGCGAGTGTGTGTGTGTGTTTGAGTGAGTGAGTGTGTGTGTGAGTGAGTGTGTGTGTGTGTGTGTGCGCACTCTCATTATGAGATCAGTCTTCTCTCGGGGGAAGCATTCCAGCTGTCCGATCCGAGCCGTGTGTCTGTATTTTGGGGGAGGAGCTGAGGAGGGACACTTCTCTACATACTTTCAGCATTCCCTTCATAATCCAGTGAAACACTCCCACCAAACCAAAACAAGTGAAGTACGAAAAGCATACTCTAGCATAAAGACACTACGGGCGAGTCAAACAAGGCTACTTGACTAGTCTGTGCTAAAGCTGATGTGTGTAACTTCTATGCCACTAGAGTCCCCAAAAGGAATTGCAAAATTGAACACTTTTGGAACAGTTTCTCGAACACTCCTCCATAAACTATTCACGGGACAACCACATTAGTCCAGTCCAAAACTCATTTACTGAGATGCTTTTTTTTGTTGAGCAAGTAGGAATACTGAAATAAACACACTAACACAGCAATGATTTGAAAGTGTGCCAAAGTCACAGTTATTACACAAAAAATAACAGTTTTCCTATTAAACCGTTATATAAAACGGTTTGTTCCAGTTCTCAAATTTGATTGGCATGTTCTAAGGAGTCTGACTTTGTATCACTGCACATGTTTTTCACAGAGTTACAGTGCTTTATACTCCAGTCCAGTAGGTGGCAGAAATGCACCCTTTATTGCTGGTTTCCGAAGTAGCATTTAAACAACATGAACGAGTTTTGGTCAGGCATTTTTAACGCTGTCTCACACAATAATGCCAATCTAAAAACATGCATTCAAGTTTTAAAAGACGTTTGCAGGGTTTTTTTCTCATTCCACTGCACCTCGTATTTTAACCACACACACATATTGTTAGAATGACCCCTATAACTGTAACTGTACACTGTAAACAACAACAAAAAAATAAGTATGAATTCAATTGTCTTGAAATATATTGTCAAATTGATGGATATTACTGCTTTGTGTCTGTAGTGATAAAATTACATTGATAAAAGGAACTGATACAAATCTTTGGTCGTAGGCAGCACAGACAAAGACAAGGGAAGTATCTGTTCACCGCATGTGTTAAAAAGTTGTCTTTCTGCATGCGTATATAAACCAACAATTAAAAAGATAGCACAAAAGGGACACAAAACAGTGTCCTTTGGATGGTCCTGGTCTGCTTGGCTGATGTTTGACTGATTGCTGTAGACCAGAGACAGGCTCATGTTCAATGATAAACAAATCAAACTATATATTGATCACTCTTTGAAATATAAATCATGTGCTTTTATCTATCACAGCAATCTCTTCCAATTATCTTTATTTGGAGGCTTTTTTCAACAAGTGTGAATCATTTGATTAATCTGCGTATCATGTAGGCATAGTTATTTATCTAATTATAAAAAAAGTATGGTCGCACTTTAAGGTCCAATTATGCTATTAACAAACCATTAACTATGACTTTTGCTTCAATAAATTTGCTGCTTATTAATAGTTAGTGAGGTAGTTTAGGTATTGGGTAGGATTGTGGATGTAGATTATGCTCATGCAGAATATGTGCTTTATAAACAGCCTTTATGTTCCTGTGGCTCAGTGGTTAGAGCATTGCGTTAGCAGCGCAAAGGTTGTGGGTTCGATTCCCAGGGAACACATGTACTGACAAAAAATGTATAACCTGAATGCACTGTAAGTCGCTTTGGATAAAAGTGTCTGCTAAATGCATAAATGTAAATGTTATGTTTTTAATATGCATTATAGTTAATATTGAGAATTGGTCCCTAAACTAAAGCGTTATCAAAAGTACCTATTGACTAATACTAAAACAAGTTTTCCTAATAATATCAGCATCTTCACATGAGTTTTTGACACATTAAATGGTTTAATTATATGGTTTTAAAACATTTTTGTGAGGTTACAGCTTAATTTCAGGAACAACATGTGTGTCTGGACTGAAGGAAACGAAACAGCTGAACAAGGAAATCTATTAATGAAGAGCCTGCTGGGTGTGTTTGTGATGGCTGAGCAACAGACCTGCGATTTACGTTTGTTATATTGATTCTATATATGTGACCCTGGAGCACAAAACCAGTCTTAAGTCGCTGGGGTATATTTGTAGCAATAGCCAAAAATACATTGTATGGGTCAAAATTATCAATTTTTATTTTATGCCAAAAATCATTAGGATATTAAGATCATATTCCATGAAGATATTTAGTAAATTTCCTATCGTAAATATATCAAAACTTAACTTTTGATTAGTAATATGCATTGATAAAAACTTAATTTGAACAACTTTAAAGGTATTTTTTTTGCATCCTCAGATTCCAGATTTTCAAATAGTTGTATCCCAGCCAAATATTGTCATAACAAACCATACATCAATGGAAATATTATTTATTCAGCTTAATCTGAATAAATCTCAGATTAAAACAATTTACACTGGTAATGGCTGGTTTTGTGTTCCAGGGTCACATTTGTGATTTAATGCCATTAAGAAAGAGCAGATGCAGGTTCATTTCATAGAAAGGCAAAACGGGCTAATAATACAGTGTATTTAGATCCGCTATCAATAGAGGGAGAAAAAAAGCTAAAGGACAAAAACCCTGGCCTAAAATCAACGTGAGGTTGTGGTATAGTCTATTTTACGGCCTCGGAGAGAGTCCTGTATTTAAGGCAGTGACCTTGACCCAACTGAAGAATGCAAGAGTCCCACACACACACCCTGAGCTAGAGTTACACACGTCTGCATCAGCCGTTATACTGATGTTTCCACACGCGTGAAAGTGCAACGACCTCTGCGGCGACAGATGTGTGAAACACCAGCGCACAACTACATATGCTGCGAGAGTCAGAGCAGAAACAAGGAAAGAGAAATATGCAATGCAACAGGAAACAAACTGAAAAAAGTATTATGCGTACACTGTACTTATTGCATTAGATAAAAGATAAATGTACATAAGCCAGCTTGAAAGCTGCATAGAGTCAAAGGCAATGCAAAGTACATCAGCAGCAAGAAGACAAGCTCTGCTTCATATACAAACTCTGTCTATGCCTCTCTTAATAGCCTCACATGTCTGAAGCTGGCACGATTATGATATTTCAACTTTTTTGATGAATACCAGAAACAGAAAGATGTTGTAACATAACCGTTTTTACCGTCATTCTTGATCAATCCTGTCATCCTTGCTGAATAAAAGTATACATTTATTCTATTCTATTCAATACTATACAACAGGAGTATTTCTGTCAGTATCTTAAGGCTGTCAGAGCTATAAACCTTTATTTCTCTTAAAGACCTACAAGTAGGCCTTTCGCAATAATCAATATATCGACTTATCGCACAATATATGTACATGACCTCAATCATTTTGGTGACGCAATATATCACCCATTATATTTTTTCTACTTGTTACTTTGCACTTTTTGTTATAAAATGTTTATTTACTATGTTTATTTTTGATACTTCATTTCTATGATCTAAATATTCCTTAAAAATTTTAAGTTTGTTGTCATTTGGAAATGTGTAGGCCTTCTCGCATTATTATGCTGTTACATTATGATTATATATTCAGTGGCATAAAATTATCTTTAAAATGCCAATAATATCGCTTATTGCAATTATTTCTGGGGTAATATATCGCACAACAAAAAGTTGCTATTGTGACAGGCCTACCTACAAGTTTCTGTGTTTTTATACTGTATTCTTCGTTCTGTCATCTCCATAGAAACAGCCTGAGCAGGTCATCACCTCACCTTAAATTAAAGTGAAGCAGGAGCACTTAGCACTCACTACACACATGCATCCTTTTATTAAAGGAAGCACTCAATGTAATAAACCAGAAGTCACTGTACATAGTATACAGTGCTGCACAACGCGAGCCTGTCGCACCACTCACACAGATAATGTGAGACACACAGCAAGCATACAGTACATCCCAGTATACATTGCTGTGTTAAATGGCCCAACACTATTCCTACTGCAGAGTCCTCTGGCAAGCAACAAACCAATTTAATGCCAGTGATGTCATAGGATTATGAATATTAATTAGGTACAATATTGAAATCCTTGAACAAAGGAAGTACTGACCATGTTCATCCTGAAATTACGTTTAGATTTCAGTCTTTTACTGTTCTACTAAATGAATAAATAGTCTAAGTGATGTGTTTATCCGGAGGTCAGTAGTGAAGTATTTGCTCACGTCACACAGAAACAGCTGTGGAAGAGCGATAGGCAGATGTGTGCGAGGAACATATGACCGCTGTCACTCTCTCCTCCACTGATAACGGCCACAACGACCTCTCAGAATAACACATTACAATGCTGGACTGCCACACATTTCATAATTACAGCTAATTTACCAGCCACTATTTACTAGGGATGGGTCACGATTTTCTAGATTCGATTAGTCGATTTATTCATAGAATATTGAATAGGTTGTGCAATTATATTGTTCTAAATATTCCCCATGTTTTCGGTGCTGATGCGGTGGTAAGCACCAATAACACACCTAAAAGACAACAGAAGAACACACTCTCACGCGAATGCTGTAGACTTGCAACTAAGAACGATGTCAAATAAGAGTTCTATGCGGACCACAAATATCCCTGACTGGGTTAGAGGTGCGCTGAATCTGTACTGGGAAGGGCACGGAAAACAAATATCATGTTCTATGGAGCCCCTAAAGGGACATATGGTTAGCCATGTGCTACGATAGCCTGTTGCATTACAGTACATGCAGTTTCACTTACCAGAAGCAACTGAGTAGGACGATGGCGAACGCTTTACAGATCCTGAGCACCACTGACAAACATCTAATCTTGTAAAATGTGTTGTAAGTACCGGCGCTCCATAGTATAAACATGATCGCGAATCTCCAAAGTGAAAGTAAAACGGCCTTGCGCACTCTAAAGCGTTTTCAATGCCCCTCATATTAATAACGGCTCACAGTTAATATACAGTATAATTACCCAACGTTATAATTGCGAAATAAAGTATTGGAATATATTTTTTGAGCAGTTTAATACCTTATGAGCAGTTGATTTATGCTAATGGTAATAAGTGCTGTCATTATGTTACATTTAATATATTAATATGTTTCAGCATGTTACAATATGGCTTGAGATAAGAGCCTATATCTTTAAAAACATTAAACAGTTTGTTATCACACAGATTAAAAGTGTGAATGGTCTCTCTCTTTACATGTGTGTAACACTATAACGTGACGTGCGTGGAAGGGGTGCTATTTTCGAATAATAATCAAATAATTCCCAGCGATTTCTGAATATTACTTTTGCTTGAAATGCCCATCCCTACTATTTACATGATCTAAAGCAGCGGTTCTCAACCCGCGGCCCGTCACGAAGCCGAACGCGGCCCACCATGCTGAATGTTACACTTTTATGTGTTGAACATAATAAAAAAAAACATTCAGTTTTACATTCATTTAAAAATGTACTAAACAAATATAAGCTAGTGTTTTTGTTATGTAAAATAATTTTGTTTTTCGTATATTATTTTCAGACGAGCAGACCTATGTACTCATGTAATTAATGTTATGCATTTAACGAATACTTACGAGCACGCACTTTGGCAGAATTAAATTCAAATAGTAATCAGCAGCCATTAGTTCTGTAAAATTGAGCATCAGAATGGTCACATTTGTTAAGGGGGAAAACGAAATGTGGAAAATGCCAGCGAAGAAATGCATTCAAACAAGAATAGTTGCAGCATCAGCGGTGAAGAGAGAGCTGGACTTACTTTCGGTTTGCCCCCCCACTCACTTGAAGATGTTCAGGCAAAAAAGAAACACCCATAAACTACTACGCAGCAATCATCCTTATTACAGAAATGTGGCAAAACATCTTTGGAGAGAACCTCAGATTATTAAATTCGAAAATTATTTCCATATTTGGATCAACACAGGCTACATTTGTGAACGCACACTTTCTGCAATGTCGCGTTTCATGTCACACTTCCGTGCGCGTCTTACAGACTGTAACTTACAATCTCAACTTCATTGTGCTGTTACTCATTTCAAGCAGAATTCACTAAATTGGTTCCCGGCAGCATCAGGTGTTTTATTATTGGTGAGTAGAATTATTTATTTAAATAAATTTAATCGTTTAGATATCATAATATTTAGGCTATAAATAATATTATAAATCTGGTTGGTTTGTATTGATGACGTAGTATGAGACCTGCACTTGGACCACAGTGCGGCCCGGTGGAAAAAAAGGTTGAGAACCACTGATCTAAAGTAACTCAAGCCTGTGATGTATTGAACAACTGTCACGGATGTTTCCCCGCCTATGGCCTGAGACACTGGGATAGACTCCAGCTGTGACCCTACACAGGATGGATGGATGAAATAACTCATTATGTATATGATTTTATACAAATAGACCTTAGTGAGCATAGAAACCACAATGGATTTTACACAGATTAGAATGATGCTGTGAGGGGCAGATTTAAGGCCCGTTCACACAAAAATGATAACTGTAAGTACAATAATTACATTTACATTTATGCATTTAGCAGACGCTTTTATCCAAAGCGACTTACATAGCGATTCAGGCTATAATTTTTTTTATCAATAATTACATTAACATCCACAACTGCTGAGCAGGTTCTGCTTATTCAAAATGCACACTGCATTTGCCATCTGCTGCTTTATATGCTCAAGCTCAGCTCATCAGCTGGGTAAAAAAAACTGCTCAAATATTGTTCCTTTGTGTCGTTTATGTTACATTTGTGGTGTAGACTTCCCTATTCTTATTAGAGATAGAGCGAATGTTAAAGTGTTAAAGGTATAATTATCATTAGTTACTGTGCTTGTTGTGAATGGGCTTTTACCAGGTCCTAGATCGCATACAGTATACATTTAAAAACCGTTTCATGAAGTTTATCTACCAAAAGTGGTTTTGGAAAAATGTTTTTTCAGCTGAACAACTGGGAATGATGTTAAAAACATATATTTTAAATAAAAACAAATTGATAATAATTGTACAACCTGGATTAACATCCAAACTCAAAGAATTAAATCTTGACCGCTTTTAAGATCTTTTCACACTCTAGATTTCTATATAAAAAAAAAAAACTCAACTCAAGACATATTCAAGTTCACTTAGTGATCCTGTGAGAAAACTAGTCCCGTCCGAAACGGGCTAAAGACAGCAGAAAAGTGTGAAAACACCTCACATGCACATGGGTGGTCATACAGCAGAAGCGTTACCGAACAGAAACTTTTCTTTAGTCTGTTCTTCAAGCTGCTGTGTCCATGTTACGAAGCGCCATGATTGCAAATATTTGGTTGGTGCTGGGTGTTAACTTCCCATTTCTCAGAAGATTAACTATACATAGAGTAAAAAACAACATTTCTGATCTGATGCATACAGACTCAAAAATACAGTTTGACAGGCTGGTCAAACGCAGCTCCCGGGATTTATATCCCACTCACTAGCTGTGCTGTTTACGACAACCAGTCTCTGGAGTTTGACATTCAATCATTCAAAGATATGCAACTCATTTTTAACAATGTATTGCACTTTATTCTCACAATTTCAAACAAATGATGGCATAGTTTTTTCATCAATTACTCAACCTCATGTCATTTCAAACCCATAAGACTTTAATGTCTCTGTCCCTCCACTGAAAGCCCAGGTTACTAAAACTTAGATGATCCAAAAAGGTAAAAGTCATTGTAAAACAAGCAGTTTAATCCAAGTCTCGTGAAGAGATACAATCACTTTATATGATGAACAGATTTCACAGGCTTTTATAAACATCTAAACAATGATCGACACACATAGATCACATCAAATATGATAAATACAGAAGCTCAAATGTGTGTGTCACAAACTACCGTACTGACCTGAGTATAAGACGACCCTGATTATGAGACAACCCCCCCCCCTTTCCAGATGTACCTTTTGGAAAAAGGCTTTTTGAAAACCAAATCTTCATTTATTTATTTTCTGTAAAACACATATTTTCTTAAATTATTGTCATATTGCATAATTCTAAAATCCTATTTAATTTTAGTTTTTTTTAAGCATGGCAAATACTGGTAAAATGTACCAACAATGACATTTCAAAATATACACTTTTTGATAAACCATAAAAATAACAGGTAGCCTAGCTGAATTATTTAACATTTAGGCTATCCATCTCATAGCCTACCAAAATTGTGTTAACAGTAGAAGTGAAATATTACTGTAGTCTTCAGATCTGGGTTCTGTCTTGTTTTAAAATCACTTACAGTGGACGTTTGTTCCCATCAGGCTAACATGAGAGTCACAACTCGTGCCGCTGTAAGCTTTTCTTTTTCTTTTGTTTTCGCGATCTTTATAACACACATTAGATTACGTATTTCATGGCACACTCGTTTTATGCATGTTTGGCGCCACCTATTGTTGTGGGTGTATTATTGACATGTCAAAGTCTAGACCCTGAATATAAGGCCCTGTCCCAAATGGGAAACCCTAAACCCTCGCGGTCTTCCTCTGAGTCCGCACTTTCGTGACGTAATGCCGCTTTGTGTGTCTGTAGAAGTCTGCTGCGGAGCTCGCCCCAGTGTGGGCTCGGCAGAAGTGCGGATCGAGGGCGCATAACGCCCACAAAGGGGGCGATCGCGAGCACCATTCTGAACGCTAAAATGAGGAATGGGACACCCTACAGTCTCGTGGACTTAACGGACACATGCACGCAGCAGCCATTATAAGTCCGTAAGACCGCAAGTGCACATGAAGTGTTTTATTTGGGACAGACAGGGCCTAAGACGGCTGTGTTTTTCACACGTATTTCCAAGAAAAAAACATCGTCTTATATTTGGGTCAATACGTTATAACAAACCTCATTGATCTCTCCCATTATGAGCTTTTGATTCTTCTAAGTTTTAGTTGCGTCGACTTTCAATGGAGGGCAGAAATCTCTCCGGTTTCATTAAAAATAATTTCCTTATTTGTGTTTCGAAGATTAGCCAAAGTTTTATAGGTTTGGAATGATGTGAGGGTGAGTAAACTATGACAAAATGTTCATTTTTGGGGTGCCATTCTGGCGGTTTCTTCCTGTCTGAGTGGGCAGCTCTTGTCTGGAGAAGGACCCAATAATCCTAAGGTTGTATATGCTAGACTTGATCAGTCACTAGAAGTGCTTTTCTACAAGAATGTGTGATGACTGATGAAGCAAGAGGGTCTCTTTCAGACATACAAAAGCTGGGAAGGCATGTTAACTACCACTCAGGACACCTAACACGAATGACTCACTGTGTGTCTTGAGGGGACGAGATGAGTTCTCACTTGTCTAAAGTGACACGCAGAGGCCTTGAGGCTCACTTCAGTGCCTGACGAGATAATCAAGTGCTGACAGATCAAGCCACACTCACACCAGCTCACAAGAACCAATCACTGGCCAACTGCCCATTGGCTATTTTGAGAAAGTGATACTGACTCAAACCAATCATAAAGCCACAGAAAGAGGAACAGTAGCAGTGTCATTAGTCACCAGCTCAGGGCCCGTATTCAAGAAAAATCTTAGTGCTTAGAGTTGCTCCTAATTATAAGAAAATTCTCAGAAATGTGGGTGTTTCCTCTTAAATTTAAAGAGAAGATCCTAGTAAAGAAAAAAAGTAATTGAGAAAGGATCTTAACTATTAAAAGAGGTCTTAAAGTCCAAAATTATTACGAGGACTTTTGAGAGGCTTAAGAGTTTCTTTAGCAGTGGAGAAAATGCACGAAACATGAAGAGGGAGAAGAAATGTGTCGCAACAATGCATGCCAGTGAGTTAATAAGATGCTACACATTTGATCGTGCATGGATCTTGTTTGTGACCGATCTTTTTAGAGACACGCTAACATCTCCGACACCATGCAGAAATGCTAAAGCGCCAGAAATGGAAGTAATCACTACATGAACATATTTAGCAACTTGAAAAATGCAACTATGCAGCGGTGATGATTTGGGTCCGTCACAAACCTCTATAAGCAAAGTGATCACACGAACAGCTACAGCACTTTCAGAACCTTATTGTGTCTCTGTTCATTTCCTATCAAATACGTTAAGTATAGGGGTGTGTGATATGACGATTTTTGAACGTGGACGATAAATAGAATCCAATTATATTTTTTAGAAATAAAACAGACAACATAGAATTTCTGGGGGGGGGGGAAACCACACTTCACTGAGCACTACTATTGTTAACATTTTCATTGAATAGACGTCCTTCCTTATTAATTATTAAAATTCAAAACGGAAAAGAGGAATTTAAATGAAAACAAAATTGTACTGCTCACGGTCACTATTAACTGAATTAATAACCATGGCATTTCTAGTTTTTATCGACCGAAATATTGTAGACCGTATTTGATATTAAATATAAGCTGCAAAAATATGAATTAAAAAAGATAGGTATAAAAAAAAAAATAAAAATGAGACCTATGAGGAAATATACTACAAAGCTTTGTAAAATTGTTATTCAATACATGAACAGCTGTGTGTATTTAATCTTTCCTGACCATATGTTTATCAGTCAATATTTGATTTGTTTATTATCTTTTGTCATTTTATTGTTCCTCAACTTATCCGATTCAAACAATTTGAACTACATGCTGCAGTTAGGGGTGCGACTCAAAAAAAAACTTTTTTTTTATCATCCTGTTCCCCTCAAGAATAAGTCACATTACAGAAGTAGTGGAGGTTTTGTCATGCCTTTTCGTTGAATGTTTAACACAATTAGTGGCTCTGGAGACTAGAGTCATGCTGCAATGTTTCTGTGGTGAATACTCTCCCAACAGCTCATTTCCTAAACGCACCCAACACTCATGAATTGGACCGTCTGTCTGCTGACTCATGTGTGTGTAACGGCCGCCAGACATCAGCAGAGCCGTGTGTCCCTCAGACAAAACACACACGAATCCTCCTAAAGAACGTCAAACTCGCCCCACGCTCGACCGGACCACGGCCCATTCTTCACCAGTTTCCATTCACTCGAAGCACAGATCTCACTGGAATCGATCCCCATCAGCTCTGGAGCCCAGCGTGTGGCGTCTCTCAGTGTGGAATGCAGGGCAGTACTAGCAGCTCTCGCTCTAGCCCAGCATGCAGTGATGTCATTTCCTGTTTGAAAGGCTCTTCACTGCCATAAAAGGGAATTTCGGCTATCTCACACATCCTGTGCAATTACAGCTGAGCTCAGGAAGGGAGGGACTGTTTCGCTCATGGAAAAGCAAGGAATACAAATCACAAGTAAACGCGGATGAGTCCAGTTCAGATACTTATGTAAAGAAAACAAATGTATGGACTTATCAAGCTTGACGGGTGAGACTAACATCCAGCTGTCCATAAATATCTTCATAACTCAGAGTAAATAAAGAACATTTACAATATGTCTATTTCTATAGTTCAACCAAATTCCGACAACTTCTAGAGTTCCAGCAGAGTTAGGTCAGAGTTACTTCTTGTTCTCTTATATTGTTCCTGAACCCTCCTCCGTTTAGACAGGCCCAGATGAGGAAGTCCCTGACCTAAGCTGCAATTACAACTTCACTTCCGCTACTGTGACGCAAAGCCAGCAACAGTTCACATAAACACTCATATCTGATATTAAGAGCCATAACTAATCTCCTAATCAACATCTAGTTCTACTGTTCACTTTAATTACACAAACTCACGTCAAGTTCTCACAAAATCCCTTCAGTAATGCAACACTGATCGTGGAGAGCCTAATTTAAAAGTGTTATAATAGGGCTGCATGTTATGGAGAAAAAAAAACGAATTGCGTATTACCGTCTGTTTCCAATATCAGACTGATGCCAAATATATTGTGACCAGCATAATGTGCATCATGCTGCAGTAGCTGGTGTTGATACATTTCTGATCACACTTGTGATGTGCACCACTATTGTAAAACATATGCATACAGCCGTAGTGATGTTTCTCACGCTCCAGAATGCATAAGCAGGTTTTGTGGTATGTTACTACTGAGACATACTTAGTGGTTTCACTAAACTACTCCAAGTTACTGCAGATATGTCAATGTGGTTTAACAAACTAAATCCCAGACCTCACAAACACATCAGAAATCTCAGTCCTTTGATGCCACAGCAGGCACCAGATGCAGTCAGATCTCCTGTAATTCAATCTGTCTGACTGCCTTAGTGAACAAGACCTCTCAGCCACACAAACTCACACGCGCACACACACACGCACACATTATATGACCATGTACATTAGGGCTGTTAAAAAAAAATTGCATTTCGAATTAGGGGTGGGCAATATATCAAAAATATCGATATTTAAAATCGAACTGAAATCCACATTCGAATGCAAAACGCTGCATTCGAATTTTAGGTGTCCGTCAGGCAGCTTGGGACACGAGATGCGATGACGAAGTGTCGTTGCATTTTAATGCTCTTTTTAGCCTGTCCAGTTGAACCCACTCGATGCGGTTGCTGCACATTCACAATATAGCAGAAAAAGAGAACATCAATGTGGAGAAGATGTTGTTTACCTTAAAACTGAAACCAAGCCGTTCACACTAGGGCTGCAGCTAATGATTATTTTTATTGTCGACTAATCTATCGATTATTTTTCGATTAGTCGACTAATCTATCGATTATTTTTCAATTAATCTATTTATTATTTTCTCATCAGTTGATGAATTCTTTAGTTAAACTATCAATAAATAATAACATTAAATTCTGCTATTAATCTTTTATTTTATTCAAACCTTTTCTCATAAATTCATATTTTACAAAAAAATAAAATAACAACAAAAACAAAGAAAGAAAGGAAAGAAAATAACAATAAAGAAAGATGATAACAGAAGAGAGAAAAAAAATGACAATAAAAAATAAATATAACATGAAATGAATAATTAATAAAATAATAAAAAAAAGAAAAGAGAGAGAGAAAAATAAAATATAAAATAAAGAAGAGAGAGAGAGAGAGAGAGAGAGAGAGAGAGAGAGAGAAGAGAAGAAAGAGAGAGAGAGAGAGAGAGAGAGAGAGAAGAGAGAGAAAGAAGAGAGAGAGAGAGAAAGAAAGAAAGAAAAAGAAAGAAAGAAAGAAAGAAAGAAAGAAAGAAAGAAAGAAAGAAAGAAAGAAAGAAAATTACAACGCAGTGATAGTCAATAGAAATGCAGATTATGGTGCATTCAGTTCTGTTTGGGACTGACATCACTTACAGGTGAGAGACTTGAAATGTTTTATTTATTCAGTAGATTGAAACATCTGCTTGAATACATATCTGTGTATGAATGAACAGCTGACGTCACGACCGCATTCAGGACACGAGAGCGACAGAATAAAAAATGGCGTCATAACACCGGGAAGTTTTATCACAGCTGACAGCCGTTTTTAAATAAATGATCCCAGTCTTGTACTTGAACTAACAATGATAAATGCTTCGTTGTATAGCTCTCGAATCGTCCAACGGAGATCTTCTGAAGAATCACAACCCGTCATATCAGATGTCCCATGCTGTTCCGTTCCTTCAGCGAGCTTTGAAGAATCCTGACAAGAGGCATCAGTTCGGCTATAATATGCGGTTCTGACGGTCGCTATGAAGTGAAGTTGTAGCCTTTATAACAACGGGAAGTTTCATCACAGCTGACAGCCCGTTTTTACAATATAGGAGCTCAATCGAGGCGTGTGCTATCATCACACAGTTAAACAACTAACAATGATTTTAAATGCTTCGTTAGCGCTTGCAGAGAGCGTGTTTGGTGCACGCGTCTCAGAGCTCTCGCAATCGCGTCCACGGCTCTGACGGCAGCTCCGGTGGATCTTCAGATGAACGCGAATCATTCTTCTTTCTCCGTCTCTGAGGGTGAATTAAACCCGTCATGATTATATAGGCAACATGTCCCATTGTCCCGTGCTGTTCTGTTCCTTCAGCACAGCTTTGAATGCGGCTGTGAATCCTGACAATGTAAAGGCATCAGTTCGGCTACATACATGCTGTTGTGACGGTCGTATAATAATATAATACTCTATGAAGTGAAGTTGCCATACTAGCCTTTACCTTCTGCTCTAGAGTCTTGTTTGTGTTAAACATAGCAGAAAAACATCCCTTACGTAGGGATAACTGCAGGCTCGCACAATGGGCGTGGCTAGGTGCGACGCATCGACGCACTCCATGCTAATCAACGTATTTTTATAGTCGACGTAATCGATGACGTCGACGAATCGCTGCAGCCCTAGTTCACACAGAATGCATTTTTGTTGCATTTTCTAGAGGGACATCTATCAGCGTTGCACTCGCGTCTCACACGAGAGCCCAAAGACATGTCAAATTCATGTAAGTTCAACTTCGGTTTACAAGTCCAACGCTCTATCCACTAGGCCACGACTGCCCCTCAGTAATGAACATACATGCAGAACAATAAACAAATACATGTCATGCAGTGCAATAAATCAATTTAGAAACAACTGCAAATCAACAGCTGTAATGATGTAGAAGTGAAGGTTCAGTATTTAGAAATGCTTTGTGTCTGTAATGGTTTGATATTTGACATTCAAACTGCTTGAGAACTACAGTTGGTGTCCGATTAATTACCATTACGACTGGCATCAATATAGTTAAAATTAGATTTTTTTCCCCATATAAATGTAAATATGTATATCTCACTCTGAAAGTTTTTAAATGAAACATTAAATCTGATTTATCATGTGGCCTTCTCATTTACCACCTTTAATATTATGGTGGTGATAACTTATTAGCAGAAGTGGCTTGGTATATTAACATTATATCAGAGCGATTCCACAGTTTCTGTCCACAAGGGGTGTAATGAACAATATAGATTGAATAATACCCAGTTGGTGTCATTTTTTTATTTTTAGTTCACTATTTTGTTTAAGATAGATGTAAGAAATAATAAAGTTAATTGTATCCCACTAAGCCTTGGCATTATCGTGTAATGAGACTTTATTTTATTTCCGTCCCCAGAAATTGCGGATGTCAGGGTGGGACATTCATTGCATCTGGATTTTTCCTAAGTCATTTATTTCATTTCCTTTAATAAAATCCTGAATTTTGGCGCATAACATTTATTTTGGTGTGTCTTCTACAAAATACTACTACTAACACTGAAAGTATAATTCCCTTAATCCACCACGATGCAATGGAAACATTTACTAACGTTCGTTACACCTTCTGTCCAAACAGTTACGAACATTAAACTATGATTCTAAAGGAAACAGAGATATAATTTTTCCATATAATTATATCAATAGCAAAACGATAAAAACACCTTGTGTGGGTTAAATTCTCATATGCGTTGCTACATGATAAATTGTTAATAAATCGGGATAAAACAGGGGCAGAGATTTTCTGTCCAAAAATCATAACGCTCGTACATTTTATTCTGACGCTGAATTTCCATCTCCTAATGTCTCAACGGTTCTCATGTCAGAAATAAGATTGTCTAGGTCACGCATGCTCTGCATGGGAGGAAGAGTTAACAGGATTTCACGGATTTCGACGAATGTGGGTAAGTTTGTGGCTTCTGTCCAAAAGTTTACGAACGTTAAAATGATACGAACGTGATAAACTTTGGTTAAGTAAACATTAAATAGGATCATTATGATGAGAAAGGATAAAAGAGTGTGCAAGTCGGATGATTGCTAGTGGTTTCGGACCGAAAGCGGCGTCGTGTTCATCGTGAAAGAGCATGCATGAATGGTGGTTGTATACATTTTGACAGATTCTAGTTTCGTTTGGGCTCCTCCTCAGTGCATCCTATAAATGTTGTCATGTCTTTCACACATTCAGTCTGTTTTTCTTCATTAGTAAAATACAATTTTATAGGAGGAGTTGAATCACGTAGACAGCAGATTAAGTACAAATATTAATATGCAATAGCGCATAAATTTAGCTAAATGCTCCTCTTCATAGTTATTTTTCTAGCTAACTGATGAGCTTATGGACACTGAGTGGTTATTCTGAGGTAAATGTATTATTACAATGCAATGTTTACAAGCTTTACACGTTTTCCTCAGTTTGAAACACTGAATGAGCTTTTACATGAAACATTTCAGTAAGTTGTACTGTAGGCTCTCTTATAAAATAGCCTACCTTTTGATGTTAAATCATGTTCATTTCGTACTATAGTAGTACATAGAAAGATATAATGGGTTCACTTGCTGCTTTAACTGAGGCGCTAAAGAGATCGCGCCTGCCGCATTAAGCCTGTGCTAAACTTTCCGCGTGCGCAATCCAGACGCATACACGGACTACTTGTATTTATACTACCGAAAGTGTACGCTGGAGGTCCGCATTAAAGAGCGCCAAAACCGTATTGTTTGAATTTCGTTATGAATTTGGCATCATTTTAAAGCTTATATTTTGTTTATTAAAAAGTAACAAAGCACAAAGCTTTTTGCGATTACTGGATGGCAAGTGCGCTTCAAATAACCAACATGAAGTCCACGCATTAACAGAACACAGCATATAGACTAAGATCTCGAAAAGAAGAAGCCATATTAGTAATGATTATGAGAATTGTTGACAATATTGCCAGTATCCACAGATAATAAATGTCTGAAGTAGCCTATATTCATTATTTTAAAAGGAACACACCGGCAGTCCTAATATGAAATCATTTTTTTTCCAAATACTATGTAGGCCACCATTCATGCAGCATCATATTCTGTAAATCAGGCTATGTAAATTGCAGCCTATCATAGAGAAGATAATATCCTTATCTTGTAATTGACATGAACATGGAGACTAACAGTCATCATTCATATTTCAGATTCTTAATTTTAAGAAGTGTATTCAAGAAATGAAACAGCTATTCTGTAAATTAAGTTTGCTGTGGTGTTCAGAGCATATAATTAAACACATAATTATAAATTTCAAGTGTTAAAAAATAATTAGTCATAACTCTTATATCCTTTGAACCCATTCAAAGTTGCTGACTTGTTTGAAGTTGTTTTAGCATTCCAGGACCGCAGGACACGGTCACAGTAGGTTATACCGACTGCCATGATTGTCACCAGGCAGATATCAGGTTCACCCTGACCGCTGCTTAACTGACATTTATCTGCCTCAACTGCCTTCCATTTACTTCTGCAGTAAATTAATTGTCCTTTAGTTAACAAATATTCAGGGTTACTTTGCATAAAGAGTTATTGGTGCTCTATTCAGAAGAATTACTCATTTTATCTGTCCACGTTACAAATGTCATTTCATTCACGATGTATGATCTTTAAATTTGATAGTAAATGATGACAGGTTATTTTAATGTGTTATGAACTTGTTCTATTCTTTGCCAGTTTTCATGAAATGGTATTATTTTGTGTTACAGAGGCAATCTTGCAGGATTGTTTAATTTTTTTCCGTCCACGTTACACACGTTATAACTTTGCACACTTGTAGGAGTTCCTTTGGCTTCTACATTTGGCAAATCAATTTGAAAAATATACATGTGGCATTTGTTAGTAATTTTGCTGGCTTTCAGTTTATGAACATACCAGAATCAAAAATGCACCTTTAAGTTTATAGAACAGATAATATTAGATGGCCACCCTGCCTGCATGGAAGTCCTATTACCAGTTTTGTGACCCATACACAACGCATGACTCATAACTATACCAAATTAGGAGCAAAGCAAAACATGAACTGGGATTCAACCAGAATTGTATTAAACTGAATTAGATTAAGTACACTTTCTGCTTGAATTTACACTGTTTTTCCGTCCATGTTACATACGTTAAATTTTACATCAACTCAACTTTGATCAAAGTTTACTAGTTTACCATTGCCAGATTTATCCTGCCTTTCACACAGCTGTTTTACAGGGTTTTACAGTCAATTTACCAATATTTGCATATATAAACTTTTACAAAAATTGTTGTTTAAGAAATGCCAAGTGAAGACATGGCAAGTGAAGACATGCCAAGAAATGCCAAGTGAAAAAAACCCCTGAAGCATTCTAATGAAGCATTAGAATAATTGCAAATATATAATGAATATTTAAGCCCCGGTCCTATTGTGCTGCTCTGAACTGCTCAGTGTGGACTCGAAGGCATTAAGGTGTTTCTGTAAAGCTGCTTTGAAACAGTTTGTAATGTGAGAAGTGCTGTGCAAATAAAATTAACTTGACTGGACTTGACTAAAAGCGGTGGTTTCTTCATGTTTCTGGAATGTTTTCAATGTGCGCTTCACAAAACACATGTGAGGAGCGATCTGTCAGCAATGTTCTGTGAAAACAGCTTTATGTGCTCTGTGAGCGCTGTTAACATGCACTGCCGACTCAATTCCTGCATCCAAAGACTTTAAAACAATGCTTTAACTATGTAGAGTTCAGTGACACCATTTCTATCTTTGCTGGCAGGCTGCAGCGTCTCGGATTTGAGTGACATGTCGGTTCACTACAGGATGGAGTCAGCTGTCATGATAACTTTGTATGTATTGACATCATGTATGTGGGGCAGAGTCTGATGGGTTGCTAGGCATGAAGTGTGCTGTGTGAGTGTCGCACAGCGGTCACACACACACACACACACACACACACACACACACACACACACACACACACACACACACACACACACACACACACACACACACACACACACACACACACACACACACACACACACACACACACACACACACACACACACACACACACACACACACACACACACACACACACACACACACACACACACACACACACACTCAAATCATGTGAAACATCAGCATGTATTTACACAGCACACAAGCCCCATGTTGAAGATTTGATTTCTTGTACATTTGAAACAGAATTCATCCTTTGAAGTCCTCCGAATTATTCAAAACTAGATGATTATGTGCCTTTTACAATTTAGATAGGGACAGTTCATCCATAAATAAAAATTCTGTCATCATTTACTCAACTTCAAGTTGTTCCAAACAATTGATGGCAGCCATTGACTTCCATGGTGTTTTTTTCCATGAAATAACTGTAAAGCACACCATGCATGCAGCATTGCAGCTCAGTATTTACATTATATTTACATTGAGTCATTTAGCAGACACTTTTATCCAAAGCCACTTACAAATGAGGACAATAGAAGCAATCAAAACCAACAAAAGAGCAATGATATGCAAGTGCCATGACAAGTCTCATTTGTATCCAATTCTCATTTGTATCCAATTCTTTTTCTTCCATTTAAAAGGGGCAAAAAATATTTTTGAGAATATGACCAAATGGACAAACATTTTTCCATGTTTTGTTTTGCTCATGTTCACAGAGGCTGCCAATGTTAGTGGAGGGCACAGTACCACACCAAACTGACATAAAAAACTAGCGGCAAAGAAACTGATGCATCTGGGCCAAAAGGATGCATTTAAATATACCACAGAGACTACAGCCAATAACCAACTATGACGTCCTTTCTGCTTCTGCGTGAGAGGAAAACAACTCTCCATTCCAGCAGATGCCAACAGTCTGTCTTTGTCATTCACAAACCGGAAGAGCTGAGACTGCGGATATACAGGCCGACAACTAGGTCAACAGGCTCTCGACGATGGCCTGATATTGGCTGATGGTCAGCTCGGTGTGTGACGGCCTTAAGCCGCCGCAGTGCCATCAAACTGTGAATTCCCACAGTAGTGTGTGAGGTCTGAGCATCTGATGACTTCTGCAGGAGCGCTGAACATCTGCTGGCATGTAATCTGCAGGACAAATCCAGCCGCTTTAATCTCACTGCTCACATTAGCACAGAATAGCTTCCTCTAAAGACAGATCAGCAACACGATAAAAGCCAGTCAGACTTCAAAAAGCCTTAACACTAGGGATGCTCAACACTAGGCATGCTCCTCCGATAATCATATTTTAAGACTCGATCGGTAGACTCATTCATTTGGCCGATCTCACCCACCGATTGCAATTTGATATGCCACGTATATGATGCGTGGGGACATA
>CM049796.1:20659453-20792462 GCA_027422405.1 Ptychobarbus kaznakovi | reverse complement strand
TAATACTTTTTTCTCTGAGATAATGTTATATGAAGCACCATGCTTCAAAGATTATACTTAAAGCCTCTCTTCTGAGAAATACTGAAGTATTACTATAAATTTAGCAACAACCTCCCCCCCTTGGCCTTTGGACGCAAGCTCATTTTTTGTAACTTAATCTTGGGGCTGCTGCGTTTAAAATAATGTATTCAATCTGGTTTAGCCAGGTTTCCTGTCAAACAGAGAACATCCTAGTTTATGATCAGTGACCATAAATTTACAAAAGCACTTTCAAAGAAAGGGACCTGATAACATAAGCCAAGCTTTATCATTTGTTTCTCTGTGTTATATACATTTTTCATTTGTTGAACATCAATTAAGTTGTTACTCATAGACTGGTTTGGATGTTTTTGGTATTTTAATTCTCGGGAACAGACACAGTCCCTATAATGTGTATCTAGGTGAAAGGTCTCGATTTGCTGAAATTTACTGACTCTGTGACTGAGGCGCTAGCAGACGTCGTTTTTAGCCAGTCTGTCGCTTCCTGACCTGCCCCAAGTAGTCAAGTACAAATTCTAAGACTGTGTGCCATATTCCTAGAAGAAAGACCGCACCCACCCCAGAGGATAAAGACCATCTCTTTTCAACAGGTCAGGCCTGCCCCAAAAACTAGTCCAGTTTGTCAATAAAACCTATATTATTGGATCCACATCACTGCTTGCACAATCATTGTCTGTTATCACAACCAGCCTGCCTACACTTTAATAGATCACAGATTATTAATTTTTTTATATATACGCAAGACAACTGTTATCTACTGCCTTTTACTAGGCAGAATAAAAAAAAAACACTTCATCTTTCACTACTGAATAAAAACTTGATTACAACACCGATTACTGATATTTTAACCCAACACCTATACACGGTCACTGTTTTTGAAGTATCCCTACCACACATTAAAATGCTGCAATAAGAATTAAAATTTAGTGAAAATACTAACTAGTTATGAATCTTTCAGTCACTATCAGTAACCTTTTCCACAAATAATATTTAGAAATCTTGAGGCCAATTGTCAAGAGCTTGCTTTTGACCCCCAAAAAGCCATCGTCATGGAAATTGTGGTTGTCTAACCCCCCTCAAAAATTTGTAATGTCCACACCCCCATTAAAAACAAGTGCCACTGTTTAAAACCCTTTAACATTAAAGTAAGTCATAGAACACTTAAACAGTACATGGCTCCCTTAAACCGCTACTAAACTAAACTGGAAGGTATTCCACCATCCTTTAAAAGAGACACCAAGAGAACTGCTTTGCTTAAAACATTTATTGGAGTTTCAATTCTGAAGACATTTTGCATCGTTTACCAGAGTCTTTTAGCCCTTGACCGAGTAGAAGCGGCTTGAGGAAGATCTGCGGGATGTTGACAGGAGCATTCTGTTATTCATTGAACTGTAGCTACTCAAGACCTCAGAAGCTGAAGCACTCGATGTACCTTGACCAGCAACACTTTTATCATAGGGAAGTGCTGGGACCCAGGTATACTTTAGAAAGGCTTTGAGATTGGAAAGAGCCACCATCTTGAGGCTGAGATAATCCACCATAAGCAGTGCTTCCCTGCAGGTGAAGGAGTAGAGATCCTGCCTGGGTGCCAGAGTCCCCCTATGAATGTAGATGTAAACGCTTCCGAGAACCCTGAACAGTAGAGATGGACCAGCTTGAGGTGACAGTGATAGACTTTGCATACGGGAGAGACCACCCACGACAAGCAAACTAGCAGCATCTTGAGGTGATCCACCAAAGTAGGGCTTCCCTGCAGGTGAAGGGAGTAGAGGATCCTGCCTGGGTGCCAGAGTCCCCTATGAAGGTAATTTAAACTGCTTCCGAAACCCTGAACAGTACTAGACTGACTGGCAAGACCTTGTGATGGGGATGATGCACTTGGATACGTATGAGTCACGGGCCAAGTTGACTTCAGTACCTTGAGGCCGTGGTGATAGATCATAAATTACACTTCCTTGCAGGGTGAAGGGATAGAAGACCCTGACTGGGTGCCATAGCTAGAGGTAATCTGCTTCCGTGAACGCTGAACAGTAGTAGACTCACTGTCTATAACCTTGGTGACAGCGCAACAATTGCAATATAAAACTATCATATAATTGAGAGCAGGGATAAACGGACTTGTGGTACCTTGAGACTGGACAAACCACTGTAAGAGCTGCTCATTCCCTGCGAGACAAAACCAGTATGGACCCAAACAACGCCAATCTGCTCTGGGAGGCAGAAGCATATTGCTTACGGGGACTCAAGACACCGACAGACTGACTGGAAATGCATTGTGTGAGAAATGGGCTTGGATATCCAAGAGCATATTTGACTAGAGGTACTGGAAGACTGTGAAGCAATCCACTGTAATAGTTGCCTCTCCGAGATGCAAACTGACCAGAAGCTCCCACTTGAGACGAGAAACCAACCCTGTGAAACAGCTCTATAGAAAGTCCCGCTACTTGCCTGCTATGAATAGCTTCGGCGAAGACATGGACTGCTTACATATTTGGTAGGACAAGGCGCATACGACCCAGAGTGCCTCTGAGCTTGTGAAAAAACTAGAGCTAACTACCTCCCTGTACAGAGTCATAACTACTAGAAGTTGCTAACTGAGTGCCAAACCTGCTCTGGGTGCTTGGAGAACCACTAGATGAACTTTGAGCACTTGTGACTGCTAAAGACCCATAGGGGTAAAGCATTAAGCTTGTTAGACATCAGGGATCCTGGAACATATTGGACTAGAGACCTTGAGACAAACCACTGTAGCTACTTTCCCCCTGAAAAGACACGTTGACCCAAACTTTCTGAAAGTAATAGGGCTATTTTGAGAAGTGGAAACCTGGGCAGACAAAACTTTTGTAAAGATACTCTCCTGAAGAAAACGGCAAATATTTTTCTGCTGATTGAGGACCAGAGGTTTCCTGAGAATGACAAATGCAAACCATCACTGGTGGACTGGCCAGAAACCGTAAGCTCGGCAGGGTACTCTCTTCTACTCCTCCCTGGGTAGAAACGAGTGTCCAGAACCACTTGCAGCATACTGGTTTGCAAACTTAATCCACTAGCAGCACCTGAAATAGTTGATCCAGCAGATGTCAAGCTGCTTAAAGGCTGTTCATCTAACGGCAGAGGCCAGGAAGCAGAGACAGAGCTGCCTGGAGCAGTTTGCCATGGACGTTGACTGAAGCTCTGCGCCACCTTTGACAAACTGGAGTAGATTAAACTTGACCTCCTCTTCGGGGTTTGTTAGAGAACAGACTGGAGCCCACTTCTTCAACAGGCAAAGTCCCAGTTATACGGGCCTCTGACATAGAAGACTGGACAATCCCAGGTGAGAAAGTGTCGAAAGCTGACCCACTGTCATGGGCATTGAATAAGCTCCGCCTAAGAAATAACAAAGAAACAAATTTGTACACAAATCCCCACTGAACAAGCACATTTGAAAGATAAAGAAAGAAAACCCTGCACCTTTTAAATCCATCATATTTTTCCAAAAAAGCAGAAAATTACTAGCAAGGTAACCTACAAATTTAAAGAAAATAAACATTAATACATGTTTGGCATCATCCAAAAATACAAATTGAATTAATAAACTCACCTTTTCCACCTACCCATGACAAAAATCCACAAATGCTCTAAAAACTCAAACGTTCACGTTCTCAACCCCCATACACAATCTACAAATCCAGAATTACATGCACTGATGTATGTCTATTATAGGCCTTTTATAGGCCTTCACCAGTCCAATTAGAGCAATTGACTAATTACATGAAATATTGTTCAGCTGGGAAACTATCGTTAAAAATGATTTATGCTTGTTTGTGAAGGCTCTGGCACCCTCTGCAGTTTAAACATTATAAAGCAGCTAATTAATCCCAGAGCATTACTTTCACTATTGTACATCCACATACACCTTATACAAAATGTGGTTATTGTATTATGGTGCTATTATATTACTTTTATTAAAAACATTTTTGCTCAGTAATTATTCTTTCAAATATTCATGATTTGAAAGCGTTATATTAAATAGTGAAGCTTAAAAACAATCTTACCTTTTCTGATTGTCTATCAGAGTTAGACAGAGCTACAAGCTACTCAGTCACAAGTTGATCTTTTTGTCATTTGCAACATGTGCATACTTGATATAAAATGTTAACCTTATACGTAGACTAAAAAGTACAAACTATAACAACTGTCGAATGCTTCAAATGAATACTGTACATTCAAGAGAAACATCGTAAGTCAAGCTGGCTGTGAACATGTAAGGTGATTTTCAAGTGCATGAGCATTTAAACATACATATACATTGAGTCTTATGTGGGATTATGTCACACAGTAATTTGAAAAGCGCTAGTGCAATAGAGAGAGTGTATAACTATAGTGGTTAGCACAGGCCCACTCACCTTGTTAGCACACTTCGAATTGCATAAAAAAGTTTCAGACAGTTTTCTCTTTCTGGAAAGGTTGGGGGTGTTTGGGTGGTTATGCCATCTCAGGAGTAAAGGTTTTGTATGGGTATCAAGAGGGCGGGGATTTGAGTTCAGCTCTCACAGCCTGGGAAAAAGCTGTTGAGCATCTGAGAGCGGGACTTGCTCGGTACCGTCTTCCTGATGTATTAGCTGAAGAGACTGTGGATGGGTAGGTGGGTCCTTCACGATACTGGTACTTTACTGGAGAATCGTCAAGGAATTATCCAGATGGAGGGGAGAGGGCACCGATGATCCTTGCTGCTGTGTTCACGGTCTTGCGGTCTGCTACAACAGTTCCCTACCAGACAGTGATACAGCTGCAGCATGCTCACAAGGTTCCCCTCTAGAAAGTGTGAGATGGTGGAGAACTTTCACTTTTCAGCCGCGGAAAGTGGAAGTGATGTAGTGTTGTTCCAGGTGAGGTCCTCTTGATTGCACCCCCAGAATTTAGCTGCTGACTCTCTCCACACGAGCTGTTGATTGTATGTGGGTGGTCAACCGAGTTTCGCCTGAAGTCCATCACAACCTCCTTTGTCTTACTCACATTGAGGGACAGGTTGTTCGCACAACACCATTCAGCCAGCTGTGCCACTTCCTCTCTGTAGTGCGTTTCATAGTTGTTGCTGATGAGACCTACCACTGATGTGTCATCGCAAACTTGATGATGTTTGGAGCTGAACTTGTCAGTGCTGTCGTGGTCCAGCAGTGTGAAGAGCAGCGGCTGTGCACACAGCCTTGTGGTTCACCTGTGTTTCAGTGGTAGTGCTCGAGATGTGCGGCCGCATGGACTGACTGAGGTCTTCCTTAAAAGCCAGATCCAGTTACAGAGAATTGTTAGGCTCAGCAGGTTTAATTTATTGATGGACTGTTGAGATTATTGTGTTGAATGCTGACTGAAGTCAATGAACAGCATTCTAACATAGGAGTCTTTATTTTCTAATTGAAATCAAGTCAAGTCACCTTTATTTATATAGCCATTTTAACAATACAAGAATGGTGTCAAAGCAACTGCACATATCAAAATAGGAACATTTTTGAGTTAAAGGCATTTCATTATTTTGAATTCAGTGATGTCATTGCCCAGCTCAGTTCAGTTTAAATAGTATCTGTGCAATCAAGTCAGTGATATCGCTGGAAATGAAGTGTCCCTAACTAAGCAAGCCAGAGGCGACAATGGCAAGGAACCAAAAACTCCATCGGTGACAGAACGGAGAAAAAAACCTTGGAGAAACCAGGCTCAGTCGTGGGGTGGCAGCATTTCCCCTCTGGCCAGACGAACCAGTAGTTTGTTCCAACTGCAGCAAAGTCAGAGTGTAAGGGCTCCACTGTTTCCAGTGGTCTTTTCCCGATGGCTGTCTAGGTGACGAGGTCCTCACTGGAGATCTGTCTCTGGGGCTCATCTTGGTGCAGGTCATTTGTCACTCTAATGAGAGCAGTCTCAGTACTATGAGATGATCTAAATCCTGACTGGAAATCCTCACAGATATCATTTTTCTCAAAGAAGGAATATAAGTGTGAGGATGCTACCTTTTCCAGTTTCTTTGACAGAAAAAGGAGATTCGAGATCGGTCTGTAATTAACTAGATATTTGGGGTCAAGTTGTGGTTGTTTAATGAGAGGCTTAATAACAGCCAATTTAAAGGTTTTGGGGACATACCCTAATGACAATGATGAATTAATAATAGCCAAAAGAGGATCTATGACTTCTGGAAGCACCTCTTTTAGTAGTTTAGATGGAATAGGGTCTAACATACATGTTGTTGGTTTAGCTGATTTAACAAGTTTATACAATTCTTCCTCTCCTATAGTAGAGAATGAGTGGAATTGTTCCTCAGGGGATCTATAGTGCACAATTTGATGTGATACTGCAGCTGGCAGCTGCATGGTTACAGTTTGATCTCTAATAGTATTGATTTTGGAAGTAAAATAGTTCATAAAGTCATTACTGCTGTGCTGTTGGGAAATGTCAACACCAGTTGATGTTTTATTTTTTGTTAATTTTGCCACTGTATTGAATAAATACCTGGGGTTATGTTTGTTTTCTTCTAAAAGAGACGAAAAGTAATCAGATCTAGCAGTTTTTAATGCTTTTCTGTAGGATAGGGTACTTTCCCGCCTAGTCATACGAAATACCTCTAGTTTTGTTTTCCTCTAGCTGCGCTCCATTTTCCGGGCTGCTCTCTTTAGGGCACGAGTGTGCTCATTATACCACGGTGTTGGACTCTTTTCCTTAATCTTCCTTAAGCGTAAAGGAGCAACCGTATCTAAAGTGCTAGAAAAGAGAGAATCCATAGTTTCTGTTACATCATCAAGTTTTTCTGCGCTTTTGGATATGCTGAGGAATTGAGATAATCAGGAAGATTACTTACAAAGCAGCCTTTTGTGGTAGGAGTGATGGTTCTACCATATTTGTAAGAAGGAGTTGAATTTACAGCTTTAGCTATATGGAGTTTACACAAGAATAGATAGTGATCTTATATATCATCGCTTTGCTGCAGAACTTCAACCCCATTAACATCAATTTCATGTGACAGTATTAAATCTAAAGTATGATTTCGACAATGAGTAGGTCCTGACACGTGTTGTCTAACCCCGATAGAGTTTCAGAATATCTATGAATGCTGATCCTAATGCATCTTTTCATTATCAACATGGATATTAAAATCACCAACAATTAAGACTTTTCTGCAGCCAGCACTAACTCTGATATAAAATCACCAAATTCTTTAATAAAGTCTGTATGGTGCCCTGGTGGCCTGTATACAGTAGCCAGTACAAACATCACAGGGATTTATCATTAATACTTTTTTTCTCTAGATAATGTTATATGAAGCACCATTGCTTCAAAGTTTATACTTAAAGCCTCTCTTCTGAGAAATACTGAGAGTATTGCTATAAATTGTAGCAACACCTCCCCCTTGGCCTTTTGGACGCAGCTCATTTTTGTAACAGTAATCTTGGGGGGCTGACTCGTTTAAAATAATGTATTCATCTGGTTTTAGCCAGGTTTCTGTCAAACAGAGAACATCTAGTTTATGATCAGTGACCATATAATTTACAAAAAGCGCTTTCAAAGAAAGGGACCTGCTATTCAATAATCCAAGCTTTATCATTTGTTTCTCTGTGTTATATACATTTTTCATTTGTTGAACATCAATTAAGTTGTTACTCATAGACTGGTTTGGATGTTTTTTGTATTTTCTAGTTCGGGGAACAGACACAGTCCCTATAATGTGATATCTAGGTGAAAGGGTCTCGATGTGCTGAGAATTAACTGACTTCTGTGACGTGAGGCGGCTAGCAGACGGTCGGTTTAGCCAGTCTGTCTGCTTCCTGACCTGGGCCCCAAGTAGTCAAGTACAAATTCTAAGACTGTGTGCCATATTTCTAGAGAGAAGCACCCCAGGAGGGATAAAGACCATCTCTTTTCAACAGGTCAGGCCTGCCCCAAAAACTAGTCCAGTTGTCTATAAAACCTATATTATTGGATGGCACATCACTGCTGTTGCACAATCATTGTCTGTTATCACAACCAGGCCTGCCTACACTTTAATAGATCACATATTATTATATACATAAGACTACTGTTATGCTACTGCTTTTACTAGGCAGAATAAAAAAAAATACGTCTTTCACTACTGAAAAAACTTGATGACAACACCGATTACTAATATTTTAACTCCACGAGCTAGAACACGGTCACTGTTTTTGAAGTATCCCTAGCTACAGATTAATATGACGCAATTAATTAATTTAGTGAAATACTAACAAGTAGTGATGAATCTTTCGGTCACTTTCAGTAGCACATGGTTGGTAATAACCTTTTCCACAAATTACATGCATCAAAAATATTGAAATCTTGAGGCCAATTGTCAAGAGCTTGCTTGTGGCCCCCAAAAAGCCATAATCATGGAAATCTTGGGTGTCTAATCCCCCCCCATTCCCTCAAAATTGTCATCATGTCAGCACCCTTAGTCACCACATTAAAAAGCAAGTGCCACTGTTTAAACCCCTTTAACATTAAATCAAGTTAATAGAACACTTTAAACAGTACATGGCTCCCTTTAACCGCTACTAAACTAGCAGGTATTCAATCATCCTTCAAAAGAGACACCAAGAGAACTGCTTTGCTTAAAACATTTATTGGACTTTCAATTCTGGAAGACATTTGCATCCGTTTACCAGAGTCTTTTAGCCCTTGACCGAGTAGAAGCCGCTTGAGGAAGATCTGCGGGATTGTTGAGCAGGAGCTTTCCGGTTGTTCATTGAACTGTAGCTACTCAAGACCTCAGAAGCTGAAGCACTGGATGTACCTTGACCAGCAACACTTTTATCATTGGAAAAGTGCTGGGACCCAGGGGCATACTTGGTAGAAAGGCTTTGAGTTTGGAAAGAGCCACCATCTTGAGGCTGAGATAATCCACCATAAGCAGTGCTTCCCTGCAGGGAGAAGGGAGTAGACGATCCTGCCTGGGTGCTAGAGTCCCCTATGAAGGTAGATGTAAACTGCTTCCGTGTACCCTGAACAGTAGTAGATGGACCAGCTTGGGGTGAGGACAGGGATAGACTTGCATATGGGAGAGACCACCCACGGACAAGCGAACTAGCAGCATCTTGAGGTGATCCACCATAAGTAGGGCTTCCCCGCAGGGTGAAGGGAGTAGAGGATCCTGCCTGGGTGCCAGAGTCCCCTGTGAAGGTAGATGTAAACTGCTTTCGAGAACCCTGAACAGTAGTAGACTGACTGGAAACACCTTGTGATTGGGATGATGCACTTGGATACGTATGAGTGACGGGGCCAAGTTGACTTGCAGTACCTTGAGGCCGTGGTGATAGATCATAAATTACACTTCCTTGCAGGGTGAAGGGAGTAGAAGACCCTGACTGGGTGCCATAGCTAGAGGTAATCTGCTTACGTGAACGCTGAGTAGACTCACGGTCTATACCTTGGGGTGACAGCGCACAATTGCAATATAAACTATCATATGGAGATTGAGAGCCAGGGATAAACTGACTTGTGGTACCTTGAGACTGGACAGAACCACTGTAAGAGCTGCTCATTCCCTGCGAGACAAAACCAGTAGGGGACCCAAACAGAGCGCCAGATCTGCTCTGGGAGGCAGAAGCATATTGCTTACGGGGACTCAAGACACCGACAGACTGACTGGAAATGCTTTGTGGTGAGGAAATGGGCTTGGAGTATCCAAGAGCATATTGACTAGAGGTAGCTTGAGACTGTGGAAGCAATCCACTGTAATAGTTGCCTCTCCGAGATGCAAACTGACCAGAAGCTCCCACTTGAGACGGAGAACCAACCTGTGAAACAGCTCTATAGGAAGTCCCGCTACTTGTGGCCTGGCTATGAATAGCTTCGGGCGAAGACATGGGACTGCTTACATATTTGGTAGGGGACAAGGGCGCATACTGACCCAGAGTCCTCTGAGGCTTGTGAGAAAAACTAGAGCTACTACCTCCCTGTACAGAGTCATAACTACTAGAAGTTGCTAACTGAGTGCCAAACCTGCTCTGGGTGCTTGGAGAACCACTAGATGAACTTTGAGCACTTGTGGACTGGCTAGAGACCCATAGGGGTAAAGCATTAAGCTTGTTAGACATCAGGGATCCTGGAACATATGGACTAGAGGCACCTTGAGACAAACCACTGTAGCTACCTTCCCCCTGAGAAGATACACGTTGACCCAAACTTTCTGAAAGTATAGGGCTATTTTGAGAAGTGGAACCTGGGGGGCAGACAAACTTTTGTAAGAGATACTCTCCTGAGAGAAAACGGGCAAAGATTTTTCTGCTGATTGAGGACCAGAGGGTTTCCTGAGAGTTTGACAAATGCAAACCATCACTGGTGGACTGGCCAGAAACCGTAAGCTCGGCAGGGTAGCTTCTACTCCCTCCCTGGGTAGAAACGAGGTGTCCAGAACCACTTGCAGCATACTGGGTTTGCAAACTTAATCCACTAGCAGCACCTGAAATAGTTGATCCAGCAGATGTCAAGCTGCTTAAAGGCTGTTCATCTACGGGCAGAGGCCAGGAAGCAGAGACAGAGCTGCCTGGAGCAGTTTGGCCATGGGACGTTGACTGAGAGCTGCTGGCGCCACCTTTGACAAACTGGAGTAGATTAAACTTTGACCTCCTCTTCAGGGGTTTGTTAGAGAACAGACTGGAGCCCACTTCTTCAACAGGCAAAGTCCCAGTTATGCGGGCCTCTGACATAGAAGACTGGACAATCCCAGGTGAGAAAGTGTCAGAAGGCTGAACCCACTGATCATGGGCATTGGAATAAGCTCCGCCTATAGAAATACAAAGAAACAAATTTGTACACAAATCCCACTGAACAAGCACATTTGAAAGATAAAGGAAGAAAACCCTGCACCTTTAAATCCATCAGTATTTTTCCAAAAAAGCAGGAAAATTACTAGCAAGGGTAACCTACAAATTTGAAGAAAATAAACATTAATACATGTTTGCGGAGTCATCCATAAATACAAATTGAATTAATAAACTCACCTTTTCCACCTGTGACCCATGACAAAAATCCACAAATGCTCTAAAAACTCAAACGTTCACGTTCTCAAACCCCTATACACAATCTACAAATCCAGAATTACGTGCAGCTGATGGTATGTCTATTATAGGCCTTTTTATAGGCCTTCACCAGTCCAATTAGAGCAATTGACTAATTACATGAAATATTGTTCAGCTGGGAAACTAGTCTTTAAAAGATGATTTATGCTTGTTTTGTGAAGGCTCTGGCACCCTCTGCAGTTTAAACATTATAAAGCAGCTAATTAATCCCAGAGCATTACTTTCACTATGTGTACATCCACATACACCTTATACAAAATTGTGTTTATTGTATTATGTGCTAATTATATTACTTTTATTTAAAAACATTTTTGCTCAGTATTTTCTTTTGCAAATATGTGGCATGGATTTGAAAGCGTTATATTAAATTAGGTGGAAGCTTAAAAACAATCCTGTACCTTTTCTTATTGTCTATCAGAGTTAGACAGAGCTAGCAAGCTACTCAAGTCAAGTCAAGTTGAGCTTTATTGTCATTTTGCAACACGTGGGTGCATACAGTAGATATATAAATGTTAACCTATACGTAGACTAAAAAGTACAAGCTATACGAACTGTGCGAATGCTTCAAATGAATACTGTACATGTGCAGAGAGAAACATCGTAAGTCAAGCAGCTGGCTGGTGAACAGTGTAAGGTGATTTGTAGTGCATGAGCATGTAAACATACATATACTATTGAGTCTTTTGTGGGATTATGTACACACAGTAATGTGTGAAAAGCATCTAGTGCGAATAGAGGAGAGTGTATAACTATAGGTGGTTTGCACAGGCCCACTCACCTGTGTGTAGCACACTTCGAATTGCATAAAAAAGTTTCCGACAGTTTTCTCTGTGACGTGGAAAGGTTGGGGGGTGTTTGGGGGTGGGGGTGTGATGGTCCATGTCTCAGGAGGTAAAGGGTTTGTATGGGGTATCAGAGAGGGGCGGGGTGATTTGAGTTCAGGGCTCTCACAGCCTGGGGGAAAAAGCTGTTGAGCAGTCTGGTGGAGCGGGCTGTGATGCTCTGGTACCGTCTTCCTGATGGTATGAGCTGGAAGAGACTGTGGGATGGGTTGGGTGGGGTCCTTCACGATACTGGTAGCTTTACTGGAGCATCGTGCAAGGGAAATATCCAGGATGGAGGGGAGAGGGGCACGATGATTTCCGGTTTGGCGCTGACGCTTGTTTTGAATTGAATCTCGTCAAGCAAATTCTCTATCGTCTATTTTCTATCTTAAATTCAGATTTTATACACAATAATTTTTGTTTCTATATCGTGTTAATATATCCTCGATCGCATTCTGCAACGAGAATAATCAGAGCGGCTTGTTATCGCAAGTTTTATTTTGATTTCGAGTCCGCTATTAGCTTATAGCCCGTTAGCAAAGCCAGCGCGGGTGCCGCTAACGCAGCTAATACCCCTTTTCACACACACACACACACATTTAACATTGTTTCATTGTTACTTGCTTTAATGGCGGACTTGTGTCTACCTTTGTGTGCAGGTGAGGACACGTTCGAGCTGCATTCGGTGCAGCTGGAAGCCGTGGAGAGACGGATCGATGAGCTGCTTGGGAAGCGGGCCCAGCTGAGGGAACGGAAAGCAACGCTGGAAACATCTCGGGCTGATGCCAAGTCCGGGGTAAGTACGCAACGCGCTGCTAATACTCTCACCACCTCTACTCCGTGTGTTTCTCTGCACAGGCCCCGTGCACCCGGGACGCGATCGACACAGATGGCCTTCACTCCGGCGCCGGGAAACTACGGACCCTGGGTGCAGCAGCGGAAGACGCGATCCAGGCCCCGGTCGACGACTTCTCCCCTTCCGGTCTTCGACATCTCATCCCGGAACCGCTTCGCCCCTCTCTGTGAGACTGAACGTGACGCTGTGGTCATCGGAGACTCAATCGTCCGGCATGTCCGTGCAACGATAGCTGAAGGTAAAGTGCACACTCATTGTCTCCCTGGTGCTCGTGTTCTTGATGTTTCTGTGCAGATACCCACGATCCTGAAGGATGACGAGAGCGTTGCAGCTGTTGTGATTCACGCGGGACTAACGACACCAGGCTGCGGCAGACGGAGACACTGAAGAGGGACTTCAGGAGCCTGATCGAGACGGTACGCAGCACATCGCCCGCGGCGACAATCATCATGTCAGGACCTCTTCCCACGTATCGACGAGGACACGAAAGGTTCAGTAGACTGTTTGCTTTAAATGAATGGTTGTTGTCATGGTGTAAAGAGCAGAAAATTCTCTTTGTTAATAATTGGAATCTTTTCTGGGAGCGTCCTAGGCTATTTCGTGCTGATGGCCTGCACCCCAGCAGAGTCGGTGCGGAACTCCTGTCGGACAACATCACCAGAACGCTACGCTCTATCTGACTAGTAAGCCAATTCTCCAATAACAGCTATGATGCTTTTGTTCTACCCACTTAAATGGTAAAGGTACTTGCAGTGTCCAATCTATACAGACTGTGTCTGTTCCCCGAATAGTGAGATCAAAATATAAATTTAATGCAGGATCTAGAACAAATCTGATCGTGATTAAACCAGAAAAATGCAAAATAAATGAACAAAAACAATTTGTAAAACTTGGGCTCCTAAATATCCGGTCACTCACACCGAAAGCAGTTATTGTAAATGAAATAATCACAGATAATAGTTTTGATGTACTCTGTCTGACTGAAACCTGGCTTAAAACAAATGATTATTTTGGTCTAAATGAATCTACTCCACCAAGCTACTGTTATAAGCACGAGCCTCGTCAGACTGGTCGTGGCGGCGGTGTCGCAACAATATATAGTGATATTCTCAATGTTACTCAGAAAACAGGATACAGGTTTAACTCATTCGAAATACTTATGCTCAATGTTAAACTGTCAGATAAGCAAAATAAATCTGTCCTATCTCTTGCTCTGGCTACTGTGTATAGACCGCCAGGGCCATATACAGATTTTCTAAAAGAATTTGCAGATTTCCTCTCAGACCTATTGGTTAATGTTGATAAAGCACTAATTGTTGGAGATTTTAACATTCACGTTGATAATACAAATGATGCGTTAGGACTTGCATTTACTGACCTAATAAACTCTTTTGGTGTCAAGCAAAATGTCACCGGGCCGACACATCGTTTTAATCATACGCTAGATTTAATAATATCGCATGGAATTGATATTACTGATATAGATATCGTACCTCAAAGTGATGATGTTACTGACCATTTCCTTGTATCGTGCATGCTGCATATTACTGATATTAACTATATGGCTCCACGTTATCGCCCAGGCAGAATTATTGTTCCAGCCACTAAAGACAGATTCACCAATAACCTGCCGGATTTATCTCAACTGCTCTGTGTACCCATAAATACAGATGAACTAGACACAATTACTAGCAACATGGGAACTATCTTCTCTAATACGTTAGAAACTGTTGCCCCCATCAAATTAAAAAAGGTTAGAGAAAAACGTGCTGCGCCATGGTACAACAGTTATACCCATTCTCTCAAGAAAGAAACTCGTATTGTTGAGCGCAAATGGAGAAAAACTAACTTGGAAGTCTTTAGAATTGCGTGGAAAAACAGTGTGTCCAGCTATAGACAGGCTCTAAAAACTGCAAGAACTGAGTATATCCGCAAACTCATAGATAATCACCAAAACAATCCAAGGTTTTTATTTAGCACAGTGGCTAGATTAACAAATAAACAGATGTCACCCGATCTAAATATTCCCTCACAGTTTAATAGTAATGACTTTATGAATTTCTTTACTGAAAAAATAGATAATATCAGAAATACAATAACAAATGTAGATTCTACAGCGTCTAGTACTTCAACTTCATTCATCGCACCCAAAGAAAAACTGCATTGCTTTACAACTATAGGACAGGATGAGCTAAATAAACTTATCACTGCATCTAAACCAACAACATGTTTATTAGATCCTGTACCACTAAATTATTGAAAGAGTTGTTACCTGTAGCAGAAGAACCGCTTCTCAATATTATTAACTCCTCGTTATCTTTAGGTCACGTCCCAAAACCATTTAAGCTGGCAGTTATTAAGCCTCTTATTAAGAAACCAAAATTAGATCCTTGTGAACTGGCAAATTACAGGCCCATCTCAAATCTTCCGTTTATGTCAAAAATATTAGAAAAAGTAGTGTCTGCTCAATTGTGCTCCTTCTTGCTCAAAAATGATATCTATGAAGAATTTCAGTCAGGTTTCAGGCCCTGCCATAGCACAGAAACTGCACTTGTTAAAATTACAAATGACTTACTTCTTGCGTCAGACCAAGGCTGCATCTCGCTGCTAGTTTTACTTGATCTTAGTGCTGCGTTCGACACTATAGATCATGACATACTGATAGATCGATTACAAAACTATACAGGTATTCAAGGGCAGGCTCTAAGATGGTTTAGATCCTACCTGTCCGATCGCTACCACTTTGTTTATTTAAACGGGGAGTCATCTCAATTAACACCAGTAAAGTATGGAGTACCACAAGGATCTGTCCTAGGTCCTCTGTTATTTTCATTATATATGTTGCCCCTTGGTAATATTATTAGAAAATACGGGATTAGTTTCCATTGTTATGCTGATGACACTCAACTATATATCTCAACAAAACCAGATGAAACCTCTAAACTATCTAAGCTAACGGAGTGTGTTCAAAATATAAAAGGATGACCAGTAATTTTCTCCTATTAAATTCAGATAAGACAGAGATATTGAAAATTATTGGCATTCTTTCTTCCACCTAAAACAGTACACAGAATCTCTTGGATTACAATTTGCAACTAGACGGAGGATCATATTTACTCCAATTTTAATGTTACTTCAAATATTATTACTCTACAGTTAAAAATCTGGGTGTTATATTAGTATAATAAAATATTACAGTAAAAGTGAAAGTAGCAACCTATCTAGATTTTTTATTACTTGTAAAAAATCTGAAGATAGATTTATATTTCAATTTTATATAGAAATGTTACAAAAACAGATTATTCCCAAAATAACCACATTCAAGATATATATTTTGTTGTTGATTCCGTTGATGAGAGTGATGTAGTAATCTGAACATGTTAAGTGTTTCATTAAGAATAAAGTGAGCTTGTTGTTTTGCAGTTATATATGAAATGAAAAGCTAGTTCATGAAAATATAATTATATATTCATTCATGATATAAAAAATACCTCTAGCATCACTTCCCACTGGATTATTGTAATGCTTTCTTTTTACCTCAATTAATCACTGCTAGACTTTTATCTAAAAAGTTTTCTCAACTTGGTTGTCCTGCATCTTCAGTATGGTTATTAATAAACAAGCTACAGATCTAACAATATACAATATACAAAATTATATAGACTAAACAATATATACAAAATGCTGCGGCATTTTAATAGAGTCGGGGAATATGAACTTACTATGTTATTTAATCTGTTATTTTAAATGTCTCGTTTTTTTGACCTAAAACATAGTCAAGAAAATTTATGCTTAATATATCATCATCACAAACAACAGACATTACTAAATGTGATTTTCCAATTTTACAGTCTCTGCACTGCGCACGCGCGCCCGGCTACCTATTAAGTTCCGTATTAGTTACAAAATATTATTACTAGCCTATAACGCTTCTGCGTCTCGGGCCGTGATGTATTATAAGGATAACGATATTTTAATGAAATGTAGTGATAAAAAGTAAATGATTTAGTTACTTACCAAAATAAAACTACTCCTGCGTACTTGAAAAATTTACTAACTAATCTTCTATCACGCTACAATCCAACCCGTTCCCTAAGGTCGCAAAACTCCGGACTCTTGGTAGTACCTAGGATAGCAAAGTCCACTAAAGGAGGTAGAACTTTTTCATATCTGGCTCCTAAACTCTGGAATAGCCTTCCTGATAACGTTCGGGGTTCAGACACACTCTCTCTGTTTAAATCTAGATTAAAGACACATCTATTTAGCCAAGCATTCATATAATGTATCTCACAATCTTGTACTGCTAGTCTTTCTGAACAAATGCACTTTATTATGCTTTAGCTTGGGTTATACTGATAATTTCATCCAGGGTTATTCCTGGATGGAACAACTGCTACGCTAATTGTCTTATTGTTTCTATGTTTCTGCCACGGGATTAACATCCCGTGGTAGCTAGGAATTACACAAGCTTCAGTCTGGATCCAACCCTTAAACGATCTGAGATGACCGAACACCTGAGAAGAGATGATGACAACCCCTCGGAGGACCTCAGAGGAAGCCATCCATCAGCGATTATACTGACTTAACAAAAGTCTGCCATAAATGGAGGATCAGCACCTAAAGACAACCTCTACAGCCCTGAACGCCAGCGGAGTCTAGGACACTTAGATGAGCCCCAGAGACAGACCTCCAGTGAGGAACTCGTCACCTAGACATCCATCGGGTAAAGACCACTGGAACCAGTGGACTGCTTACACTCTGACTTTGCTGCAGTTGGAACAAACTACTGGTTTGTCTGGCCAGAGGGGAACTGGCCCCCCCGACTAAGCCTGGTTTCTCCCAAGGTTTTTTCTCCATTCTGTCACCGATGGAGTTTTCGTTCCTTGCCGCTGTCGCCTCTGGCTTGCTTAGTTGGGGAATCTTCATTTCCAACAATATCATCGACTTGATTGCACAAATATTATTTAAACTGAACTGAGCTGGACAATGCCATCACTAAATTCTATAATGAAATGCATTGAGCTGAAAATTGAGTTTTAAATCCTATCATTTTACATTATTGACACAACTTGCCTATTTTGATACTGTGCAGTGCTTTGTTACAATTTGTATTGTTAAAGGCGCTATATAAATAAAGGTGACTTGACTTGACTTGATCCTTGCAGCTGTGTTCACTGTCTTGCGGTCTGCTGCACTACAGTTCCCGTACCAGACAGTGATACAGCTGGTCAGCATGCTCACAATGGTTCCCCTCTAGAAAGTGGTGAGGATGGGTGGAGGGAGACTTGCACTTTTCAGCCGGCGGAGAAAGTGGAGAGTGATGTAGTGTTGGTGGTCCAGGTGAGGTCCTCTTTGATGTGCACCCCCAGGAATTTAGTGCTGCTGACTCTCTCCACAGTCGAGCTGTCGATTGTTAGTGGGGGTGGTCAACCGAGTTTCGCCTGAAGTCCATCACAACCTCCTTTGTCTTACTCACATTGAGGGACAGGTTGTTCGCACAACACCATTCAGCCAGCTGTGCCACTTCCTCTCTGTAGTGCGTTTCATAGTTGTTGCTGATGAGACCTACCACTGATGTGTCATCGGCAAACTTGATGATGTGGTTGGAGCTGAACTTGTCAGTGCTGTCGTGGGTCAGCAGTGTGAAGAGCAGCGGGCTGTGCACACAGCCTTGTGGGTCACCTGTGTTCAGTGTGGTAGTGCTCGAGATGTTGCGGCCGACATGGACTGACTGAGGTCTTCCGGTTAGAAAGTCCAGGATCCAGTTACAGAGGGAATTGTTGAGGCTCAGCAGGTTTAATTTATTGATGAGCTGTTGAGGGATTATTGTGTTGAATGCTGAGCTGAAGTCAATGAACAGCATTCTAACATAGGAGTCTTTATTTTCTAAGTTGGTAAGAGCAAGGTGGAGGGTCAAGTCAAGTCACCTTTTTTATATAGCGCTTTTAACAATACAAATTGTGTCAAAGCAACTGTACAATATCAAAATAGGAACATTTTTGAGTTAAAGGCATTTCATTATTTTGAATTCAGTGATGTCATTGCCCAGCTCAGTTCAGTTTAAATAGTATCTGTGCAATCAAGTCAGTGATATCGCTGGAAATGAAGTGTCCCTAACTAAGCAAGCCAGAGGCGACAATGGCAAGGAACCAAAACTCCATCGGTGACAGAACGGAGAAAAAAACCTTGGGAGAAACCAGGCTCAGTCGGGGGGGCAGTTCCCCTCTGGCCAGACGAACTAGTAGTTTGTTCCAACTGCAGCAAAGTCAGAGTGTAAGGGCTCCACTGTTTCCAGTGGTCTTTTCCCGATGGCTGTCTAGGTGACGAGGTCCTCACTGGAGATCTGTCTCTGGGCTCATCTTGGTGCAGGTCATTTGTCACTCTAATGAGAGCAGTCTCAGTACTATGAGATGATCTAAATCCTGACTGGAAATCCTCACAGATATAATTTTTCTCAAAGAAGGAATATAAGTGTGAGGATGCTACCTTTTCCAGTTTCTTTGACAGAAAAAGGAGATTCGTGATCGGTCTGTAATTAACTAGATATTTGGGGTCAAGTTGTGGTTGTTTAATGAGAGGCTTAATAACAGCCAATTTAAAGGTTTTGGGACATACCCTAATGACAATGATGAATTAATAATAGCCAAAAGAGGATCTATGACTTCTGGAAGCACCACTTTTAGTAGTTTAGATGGAATAGGGTCTAACATACATGTTGTTGGATTAGCTGATTTAACAAGTTTATACAATTCTTCCTCTCCTATAGTAGAGAATGAGTGGAATTGTTCCTCAGGGGATCTATAATGCACATTTTGATGTGATACTGCAGCTGGCAGCTGCATGGTTACAGTTTGATCTCTAATAGTATTGATTTTGGAAGTAAAATAGTTCATAAAGTAATTACTGCTGTGCTGTTGGGAAATGTCAACACCAGTTGATGTTTTATTTTTTGTTAATTTTGCCACTGTCTTGAATAAATACCTGGGGTTATGTTTGTTTTCTTATAAAAGAGACGAAAAGTAATCAGATCTAGCAGTTTTTAATGCTTTTCTGTAGGATAGGGTACTTTCCCGCCTAGTCATACGAAATACCTCTAGTTTTGTTTTCCTCTAGCTGCGCTCCATTTTCCGGGCTGCTCTCTTTAGGGCACGAGTGTGCTCATTATACCATGGTGTTGGACTCTTTTCCTTAATCTTACTTAAGCGTAAAGGAGCAACTGTATCTAAAGTGCTAGAAAAGAGAGAATCCATAGTTTCTGTTACATCATCAAGTTTTTCTGCACTTTTGGATATGCTGAGGAATTGAGATAATCAGGAAGATTACTTACAAAGCAGCCTTTTGTGGTAGGAGTGATGGTCCTACCATATTTTTAAGAAGGAGTTGAATTTACAGCTTTAGCTATATGGAGTTTACACAAGAATAGATAGTGATCTTATATATCATCGCTTTGCTGCAGAACTTCAACCCCATTAACATCAATTTCATGTGACAGTATTAAATCTAAAGTATGATTTCGACAATGAGTAGGTCCTGACACGTGTTGTCTAACCCCGATAGAGTTCAGAATATCTATGAATGCTGATCCTAATGCATCTTTTTCATTATCAACATGGATATTAAAATCACCAACAATTAAGACTTTATCTGCAGCCAGCACTAACTCTGATATAAAATCACCAAATTCTTTAATAAAGTCTGTATGGTGCCCTGGTGGCCTGTATACAGTAGCCAGTACAAACATCACAGGGGATTTATCATTAATACTTTTTTCTCTAGATAATGTTATATGAAGCACCATTGCTTCAAAGGAGTTATACTTAAAGCCTCTCTTCTGAGAAATACTGAGAGTATTGCTATAAATTGTAGCAACACCTCCCCCTTGGCCTTTTGGACGCAGCTCATTTTTGTAACAGTAATCTTGGGGGGCTGACTCGTTTAAAATAATGTATTCATCTGGTTTTAGCCAGGTTTCTGTCAAACAGAGAACATCTAGTTTATGATCAGTGACCATATAATTTACAAAAAGCACTTTCAAAGAAAGGGACCTGATATTCAATAAGCCAAGCTTTATCATTTGTTTCTCTGTGTTATATACATTTTTCATTTGTTGAACATCAATTAAGTTGTTACTCATAGACTGGTTTGGATGTTTTTTGTATTTTATAGTTCGGGGAACAGACACAGTCCCTATAATGTGATATCTAGGTGAAAGGGTCTCGATGTGCTGAGAATTAACTGACTTCTGTGACGTGAGGCGGCTAGCAGACGGTCGGTTTAGCCAGTCTGTCTGCTTCCTGACCTGGGCCCCAAGTAGTCAAGTACAAATTCTAAGACTGTGTGCCATATTTCTAGAGAGAAGACCAGCACCACCCCAGGAGGGATAAAGACCATCTCTTTTCAACAGGTCAGGCCTGCCCCAAAAACTAGTCCAGTTGTCTATAAAACCTATATTATTGGATGACACATCACTGCTGTTGCACAATCATTGTCTGTTATCACAACCAGGCCTGCCTACACTTTAATAGATCACAGATTATTATTTTTTTATATATACATACGACTACTGTTATGCTACTGCTTTTACTAGGCAGAATTAAAAAAAATACGTCTTTCACTACTGAATAAAAACTTGATGACAACACCGATTACTGATATTTTAACACCACAACCTATGACACGGTCACTGTTTTTGAAGTATCCCTAGCCACACATTAAAATGCTGCAATTAAGAATTAAAAAATTTAGTGAAATACTAACTAGTTATGAATCTTTCAGTCACTATCAGTAGCACAAAGCTGGCAGTCACCTTTTCCACAAATAATATTTAGAAATCTTGAGGCCAATTGTCAAGAGCTTGCTTTTGTGACCCCCAAAAAGCCATCGTCATGGAAAATTTGGTTGTCTAACCCCCCTCAAAAATGTTGTAATGTCAGCACCCTTAGTCCCCACATTAAAAAGCAAGTGCCACTGTTTAAACCCTTTAACATTAAATAAAGTTCATAGAACACTTTAAACAGTACATGGCTCCCTTTAACCGCTACTAAACTGGAAGGTATTCCACCATCCTTTAAAAGAGACACCAAGAGAACTGCTTTGCTTAAAACATTTATTGGAGTTTCAATTCTGGAAGACATTTTGCATCCGTTTACCAGAGTCTTTTAGCCCTTGACCGAGTAGAAGCGGCTTGAGGAAGATCTGCGGGATTGTTGAGCAGGAGCATTCTGGTTATTCATTGAACTGTAGCTACTCAAGACCTCAGAAGCTGAAGCACTCGATGTACCTTGACCAGCAACACTTTTATCATAGGGAAAGTGCTGGGACCCAGGGGTATACTTGGTAGAAAGGCTTTGAGATTGGAAAGAGCCACCATCTTGAGGCTGAGATAATCCACCATAAGCAGTGCTTCCCTGCAGGGTGAAGGGAGTAGAGGATCCTGCCTGGGTGCCAGAGTCCCCTATGAATGTAGATGTAAACTGCTTCCGAGAACCCTGAACAGTAGTAGATGGACCAGCTTGAGGTGAGGACAGTGATAGACTTGCATACGGGAGAGACCACCCACGGACAAGCAAACTAACACCATCTTGAGGTGATCCACCATAAGTAGGGCTTCCCTGCAGGGTGAAGGGAGTAGAGGATCCTGCCTGGGTGCCAGAGTCCCCTATGAAGGTAGATTTAAACTGCTTCCGAGAACCCTGAACAGTACTAGACTGACTGGCAAGACCTTGTGATGGGGATGATGCACTTGGATACGTATGAGTCACGGGGCCAAGTTGACTTGCAGTACCTTGAGGCCGTGGTGATAGATCATAAATTACACTTCCTTGCAGGGTGAAGGGAGTAGAAGACCCTGACTGGGTGCCATAGCTAGAGGTAATCTGCTTCCGTGAACGCTGAACAGTAGTAGACTCACTGTCTATACCTTGGGGTGACAGCGCACAATTGCAATATAAACTATCATATGGAGATTGAGAGCCAGGGATAAACGGACTTGTGGTACCTTGAGACTGGACAGAACCACTGTAAGAGCTGCTCATTCCCTGCGAGACAAAACCAGTAGGGGACCCAAACAGAGCGCCAGATCTGCTCTGGGAGGCAGAAGCATATTGCTTACGGGGACTCAAGACACCGACAGACTGACTGGAAATGCTTTGTGGTGAGGAAATGGGCTTGGAGTATCCAAGAGCATATTGACTAGAGGTAGCTGGAGACTGTGGAAGCAATCCACTGTAATAGTTGCCTCTCCGAGATGCAAACTGACCAGAAGCTCCCACTTGAGACGGAGAACCAACCTGTGAAACAGCTCTATAGGAAGTCCCGCTACTTGTGGCCTGGCTATGAATAGCTTCGGGCGAAGACATGGGACTGCTTACATATTTGGTAGGGGACAATGGCGCATACTGACCCAGAGTCCTCTGAGGCTTGTGAGAAAAACTAGAGCTACTACCTCCCTGTACAGAGTCATAACTACTAGAAGTTGCTAACTGAGTGCCAAACCTGCTCTGGGTGCTTGGAGAACCACTAGATGAACTTTGAGCACTTGTGGACTGGCTAGAGACCCATAGGGGTAAAGCATTAAGCTTGTTAGACATCAGGGATCCTGGAACATATGGACTAGAGGCACCTTGAGACAAACCACTGTAGCTACCTTCCCCCTGAGAAGATACACGTTGACCCAAACTTTCTGAAAGTATAGGGCTATTTTGAGAAGTGGAAGTGGCACCTGGGGCAGACAAACTTTTGTAAGAGATACTCTCCTGAGAGAAAACGGGCAAAGATTTTTCTGCTGATTGAGGACCAGAGGTTTCCTGAGAGTTTGACAAATGCAAACCATCACTGGTGGACTGGCCAGAAACCGTAAGCTCGGCAGGGTAGCTTCTACTCCCTCCCTGGGTAGAAACGAGGTGTCCAGAACCACTTGCAGCATACTGGGTTTGCAAACTTAATCCACTAGCAGCACCTGAAATAGTTGATCCAGCAGATGTCAAGCTGCTTAAAGGCTGTTCATCTAGGGGCAGAGGCCAGGAAGCAGAGACAGAGCTGCCTGGAGCAGTTTGGGCATGGGACGTTGACTGAGAGCTGCTGGCGCCACCTTTGACAAACTGGAGTAGATTAAACTTTGACCTGCTCTTCGGGGGTTTGTTAGAGAACAGACTGGAGCCCACTTCTTCAACAGGCAAAGTCCCAGTTATACGGGCCTCTGACATAGAAGACTGGACAACACCAGGTGAGAAAGTGTCAGAAGGCTGACCCCACTGATCATGGGCATTGGAATAAGCTCCGCCTAAAGAAATAAAAAGAAACAGATTTGTACACAAATCCCACTGAAAAAGCACATTTGGAAGATAAAGGAAAAAAACACTGCACCTTTAAATCCAGCAGTATTTTTCCAAAATAGCAGGAAAATGACTAGCATGGATAACCTACAAATGTGAAGAAAATAAACATTAATACATGTTTGCAGAGTCATTTATAAATACAAATTGAATTAATAAACTCACCTTCTCCACCCTTGACCCATGACAAAAATACACAAATGCTGCAAAAACTCAAACCCCTATACACAATCTACAAATCCAGATATACATGCAGCTGGTGGTATGTCTATTATAGGCCTTTTTATAGGCCTTCACCAGTCCAATTTGAGCAATTGGCTAATTACATGAAATATTGTTCAGCTGGGAAACTAGTCTTTAAAAGATGATTTATGCTTGTTTTGTGAAGGCTCTGGCACCCTCTGCAGTTTAAACATTTTAAAGCAGCTAAATAATCACAGAACATTACTTTCACTATGTGTACATCCACATACACCTTATACAAAATTGTATTTATTGTATTATGTGCTAATTCTATTACTTTTATTTAAAAACATTTTTGCTCAGTATTTTCTTTTGCAAATATGTGGCATGGATTTGAAAGCGTTATATTAAATTAGGTGGAAGCTTAAAAACAATCCTGTACCTTTTCTTATTGTCTATCAGAGTTAGACAGAGCTAGCAAGCTACTCAAGTCAAGTCAAGTTGAGCTTTATTGTCATTTTGCAACACGTGGGTGCATACAGTAGATATATAAATGTTAACCTATACGTAGACTAAAAAGTACAAGCTATACAAACTGTGCGAATGCTTCAAATGAATACTGTACATGTGCAGAGAGAAACATCGTAAGTCAAGCAGCTGGCTGGTGAACAGTGTAAGGTGATTTGTAGTGCATGAGCATGTAAACATACATATACTATTGAGTCTTTTGTGGGATTATGTACACACAGTAATGTGTGAAAAGCATCTAGTGCGAATAGAGGAGAGTGTATAACTATAGGTGGTTTGCACAGGCCCACTCACCTGTGTGTAGCACACTTCGAATTGCATAAAAAAGTTTCCGACAGTTTTCTCTGTGACGTGGAAAGGTTGGGGGGTGTTTGGGGGGGGGGGGTGTGATGGTCCATGTCTCAGGAGGTAAAGGGTTTGTATGGGGTATCAGAGAGGGGCGGGGTGATTTGAGTTCAGGGCTCTCACAGCCTGGGGGAAAAAGCTGTTGAGCAGTCTGGCGGAGCGGGCTGTGATGCTCTGGTACCGTCTTCCTGATGGTATGAGCTGGAAGAGACTGTGGGATGGGTTGGGTGGGGTCCTTCACGATACTGGTAGCTTTACTGGAGCATCATGCAAGGGAAATATCCAGGATGGAGGGGAGAGGGGCACGATGATCCTTGCAGCTGTGTTCACTGTCTTGCGGTCTGCTGCACTACAGTTCCCGTACCAGACAGTGATACAGCTGGTCAGCATGCTCACAATGGTTCCCCTCTAGAAAGTGGTGAGGATGGGTGGAGGGAGACTTGCACTTTTCAGCCGGCGGAGAAAGTGGAGAGTGATGTAGTGTTGGTGGTCCAGGTGAGGTCCTCTTTGATGTGCACCCCAGGAATTTAGTGCTGCTGACTCTCTCCACAGTCGAGCTGTCGATTGTTAGTGGGGGTGGTCAACCGAGTTTCGCCTGAAGTCCATCACAACCTCCTTTGTCTTACTCACATTGAGGGACAGGTTGTTCGCACAACACCATTCAGCCAGCTGTGCCACTTCCTCTCTGTAGTGCGTTTCATAGTTGTTGCTGATGAGACCTACCACTGATGTGTCATCGGCAAACTTGATGATGTGGTTGGAGCTGAACTTGTCAGTGCTGTCGTGGGTCAGCAGTGTGAAGAGCAGCGGGCTGTGCACACAGCCTTGTGGGTCACCTGTGTTCAGTGTGGTAGTGCTCGAGATGTTGCGGGCCGACATGGACTGACTGAGGTCTTCCGTTAGAAAGTCCAGGATCCAGTTACAGAGGGAATTGTTGAGGCTCAGCAGGTTTAATTTATTGATGAGCTGTTGAGGGATTATTGTGTTGAATGCTGAGCTGAAGTCAATGAACAGCATTCTAACATAGGAGTCTTTATTTTCTAAGTTGGTAAGAGCAAGGTGGAGGGTCAAGTCAAGTCACCTTTTTTATATAGCGCTTTTAACAATACAAATTGTGTCAAAGCAACTGTACAATATCAAAATAGGAACATTTTTGAGTTAAAGGCATTTCATTATTTTGAATTCAGTGATGTCATTGCCCAGCTCAGTTCAGTTTAAATAGTATCTGTGCAATCAAGTCAGTGATATCGCTGGAAATGAAGTGTCCCTAACTAAGCAAGCCAGAGGCGACAATGGCAAGGAACCAAAACTCCATCGGTGACAGAACGGAGAAAAAAACCTTGGGAGAAACCAGGCTCAGTCGGGGGGGCAGTTCCCCTCTGGCCAGACGAACCAGTAGTTTGTTCCAACTGCAGCAAAGTCAGAGTGTAAGGGCTCCACTGTTTCCAGTGGTCTTTTCCCGATGGCTGTCTAGGTGACGAGGTCCTCACTGGAGATCTGTCTCTGGGGCTCATCTTGGTGCAGGTCATTTGTCACTCTAATGAGAGCAGTCTCAGTACTATGAGATGATCTAAATCCTGACTGGAAATCCTCACAGATATAATTTTTCTCAAAGAAGGAATATAAGTGTGAGGATGCTACCTTTTCCAGTTTCTTTGACAGAAAAAGGAGATTCGTGATCGGTCTGTAATTAACTAGATATTTGGGGTCAAGTTGTGGTTGTTTAATGAGAGGCTTAATAACAGCCAATTTAAAGGTTTTGGGGACATACCCTAATGACAATGATGAATTAATAATAGCCAAAAGAGGATCTATGACTTCTGGAAGCACCACTTTTAGTAGTTTAGATGGAATAGGGTCTAACATACATGTTGTTGGATTAGCTGATTTAACAAGTTTATACAATTCTTCCTCTCCTATAGTAGAGAATGAGTGGAATTGTTCCTCAGGGGATCTATAATGCACAGTTTGATGTGATACTGCAGCTGGCAGCTGCATGGTTACAGTTTGATCTCTAATAGTATTGATTTTGGAAGTAAAATAGTTCATAAAGTAATTACTGCTGTGCTGTTGGGAAATGTCAACACCAGTTGATGTTTTATTTTTTGTTAATTTTGCCACTGTCTTGAATAAATACCTGGGGTTATGTTTGTTTTCTTATAAAAGAGACGAAAAGTAATCAGATCTAGCAGTTTTTAATGCTTTTCTGTAGGATAGGGTACTTTCCCGCCTAGTCATACGAAATACCTCTAGTTTTGTTTTCCTCTAGCTGCGCTCCATTTTCCAGGCTGCTCTCTTTAGGGCACGAGTGTGCTCATTATACCATGGTGTTGGACTCTTTTCCTTAATCTTACTTAAGCGTAAAGGAGCAACTGTATCTAAAGTGCTAGAAAAGAGAGAATCCATAGTTTCTGTTACATCATCAAGTTTTTCTGCACTTTTGGATATGCTGAGGAATTGAGATAATCAGGAAGATTACTTACAAAGCAGCCTTTTGTGGTAGGAGTGATGGTCCTACCATATTTGTAAGAAGGAGTTGAATTTACAGCTTTAGCTATATGGAGTTTACACAAGAATAGATAGTGATCTTATATATCATCGCTTTGCTGCAGAACTTCAACCCCATTAACATCAATTTCATGTGACAGTATTAAATCTAAAGTATGATTTCGACAATGAGTAGGTCCTGACACGTGTTGTCTAACCCCGATAGAGTTTAGAATATCTATGAATGCTGATCCTAATGCATCTTTTTCATTATCAACATGGATATTAAAATCACCAACAATTAAGACTTTATCTGCAGCCAGCACTAACTCTGATATAAAATCACCAAATTCTTTAATAAAGTCTGTATGGTGCCCTGGTGGCCTGTATACAGTAGCCAGTACAAACATCACAGGGGATTTATCATTAATACTTTTTTCTCTAGATAATGTTATATGAAGCACCATTGCTTCAAAGGAGTTATACTTAAAGCCTCTCTTCTGAGAAATACTGAGAGTATTGCTATAAATTGTAGCAACACCTCCCCCTTGGCCTTTTGGACGCAGCTCATTTTTGTAACAGTAATCTTGGGGGGCTGACTCGTTTAAAATAATGTATTCATCTGGTTTTAGCCAGGTTTCTGTCAAACAGAGAACATCTAGTTTATGATCAGTGACCATATAATTTACAAAAAGCACTTTCAAAGAAAGGGACCTGATATTCAATAAGCCAAGCTTTATCATTTGTTTCTCTGTGTTATATACATTTTTCATTTGTTGAACATCAATTAAGTTGTTACTCATAGACTGGTTTGGATGTTTTTTGTATTTTATAGTTCGGGAACAGACACAGTCCCTATAATGTGATATCTAGGTGAAAGGGTCTCGATGTGCTGAGAATTAACTGACTTCTGTGACGTGAGGCGGCTAGCAGACGGTCGGTTTAGCCAGTCTGTCTGCTTCCTGACCTGGCCCCAAGTAGTCAAGTACAAATTCTAAGACTGTGTGCCATATTTCTAGAGAGAAGACCGGCACCACCCCAGGAGGGATAAAGACCATCTCTTTTCAACAGGTCAGGCCTGCCCCAAAAACTAGTCCAGTTGTCTATAAAACCTATATTATTGGATGACACATCACTGCTGTTGCACAATCATTGTCTGTTATCACAACCAGGCCTGCCTACACTTTAATAGATCACAGATTATTATTCTTTTTATATATACATACGACTACTGTTTATGCTACTGCTTTTACTAGGCAGAATTAAAAAAAATACGTCTTTCACTACTGAATAAAAACTTGATGACAACACCGATTACTGATATTTTAACACCACAACCTATGACACGGTCACTGTTTTTGAAGTATCCCTAGCCACACATTAAAATGCTGCAATTAAGAATTAAAAAATTTAGTGAAATACTAACTAGTTATGAATCTTTCAGTCACTATCAGTAGCACAAAGCTGGCAGTCACCTTTTCCACAAATAATATTTAGAAATCTTGAGGCCAATTGTCAAGAGCTTGCTTTTGTGACCCCCAAAAAGCCATCGTCATGGAAATTTTGGTTGTCTAACCCCCCTCAAAAATGTTGTAATGTCAGCACCCTTAGTCCCCACATTAAAAAGCAAGTGCCACTGTTTAAACCCTTTAACATTAAAGTTCATAGAACACTTTAAACAGTACATGGCTCCCTTTAACCGCTACTAAACTGGAAGGTATTCCACCATCCTTTAAAAGAGACACCAAGAGAACTGCTTTGCTTAAAACATTTATTGGAGTTTCAATTCTGGAAGACATTTTGCATCCGTTTACCAGAGTCTTTTAGCCCTTGACCGAGTAGAAGCGGCTTGAGGAAGATCTGCGGGATTGTTGAGCAGGAGCATTCTGGTTATTCATTGAACTGTAGCTACTCAAGACCTCAGAAGCTGAAGCACTCGATGTACCTTGACCAGCAACACTTTTATCATAGGGAAAGTGCTGGGACCCAGGGGTATACTTGGTAGAAAGGCTTTGAGATTGGAAAGAGCCACCATCTTGAGGCTGAGATAATCCACCATAAGCAGTGCTTCCCTGCAGGGTGAAGGGAGTAGAGGATCCTGCCTGGGTGCCAGAGTCCCCTATGAAGGTAGATGTAAACTGCTTCCGTGAACCCTGAACAGTAGTAGATGGACCAGCTTGGGGTGAGGACAGTGATAGACTTGCATACGGGAGAGACCACCCACGGACAAGCAAACTAGCAGCATCTTGAGGTGATCCACCATAAGTAGGGCTTCCCTGCAGGGTGAAGGGAGTAGAGGATCCTGCCTGGGTGCCAGAGTCCCCTATGAAGGTAGATGTAAACTGCTTCCGAGAACCCTGAACAGTAGTAGACTGACTGGAAACACCTTGTGATTGGGATGATGCACTTGGATACGTATGAGTGACGGGGCCAAGTTGACTTGCAGTACCTTGAGGCCGTGGTGATAGATCATAAATTACACTTCCTTGCAGGGTGAAGGGAGTAGAAGACCCTGACTGGGTGCCATAGCTAGAGGTAATCTGCTTGCGTGAACGCTGAGTAGACTCACGGTCTATACCTTGGGGTGACAGCGCACAATTGCAATATAAACTATCATATGGAGATTGAGAGCCAGGGGTAAACTGACTTGTGGTTCCTTGAGACTGGACAGAACCACTGTAAGAGCTGCTCATTCCCTGTGAGACAAAACCAGTAGGGGACCCAACCCGAGCGCCAGATCTGCTCTGGGAGGCAGAGGCATATTGCTTACGGGGACTCAAGACACCGACAGACTGACTGGAAATGCTTTGTGGTGAGGAAATGGGCTTGGAGTAGCCAAGAGCATATTGACTAAAGGTAGCTTGAGACTGTGGAAGCAATCCACTGTAATAGTTGCCTCTCCGAGATGCAAACTGACCAGAAGATCCCACTTGAGACGTAGAACCAACCCGAGAAACAGCTCTATAGGAAGTCCCGCTATTTATGGTCTGGCTATGAATAGCTTCGGGCGAAGACATGGGACTGCTTATATATTTGGTATGGGACAAGGGAGCATACTGACCCAGAGTGCTCTGAGGCTTGCGAGAAAAACTAGAGCTACTACCTCCCTGTACAGAGTCATAACGACTAGAAGTTGGTAACTGAGTGCCAAACCTGCTCTGGGTGCTTGGAGAACCACTAGATGAACTTTGAGCACTTGTGGACTGGCTAGAGACCCATAGGGGTAAAGCATTAAGCTTGTTAGACATCAGGGATCCTGGAGTATATGGACTAGAGGCACCTTGAGACAAACCACTGTAGCTACCTTCCCCCTGAGAAGATACACGTTGACCCAAACTTTCTGAAAGTAGTATAGGGCTATTTTGAGAAGTGGAAGTGGCACCTGGGGCAGACAAACTTTTGTAAGAGATACTCTCCTGAGAGAACACAGGCAAAGATGTTTCTGCTGATTGAGGACCAGAGGTTTCCTGAGAGTTTGACAAATGCAAACCATCACTGGTGGACTGGCCAGAAACCCTAAGCTCGGCAGGGTAGCTTCTACTCCCTCCCTGGGTAGAAACGAGGTGTCCAGAACCACTTGCAGCATACTGGGTTTGCAAACTTAATCCACTAGCAGCACCTGAAATAGTTGATCCAGCAGATGTCAAGCTGCTTAAAGGCTGTTCATCTACGGGCAGAGGCCAGGAAGCAGAGACAGAGCTGCCTGGAGCAGTTTGGCCATGGGACGTTGACTGAGAGCTGCTGGCGCCACCTTTGACAAACTGGAGTAGATTAAACTTTGACCTCCTCTTCAGGGGTTTGTTAGAGAACAGACTGGAGCCCACTTCTTCAACAGGCAAAGTCCCAGTTATACGGGCCTCTGACATAGAAGACTGGACAATCCCAGGTGAGAAAGTGTCAGAAGGCTGACCCCACTGATCATGGGCATTGGAATAAGCTCCGCCTATAGAAATACAAAGAAACAAATTTGTACACAAATCCCACTGAACAAGCACATTTGAAAGATAAAGGAAGAAAACCCTGCACCTTTAAATCCATCAGTATTTTTCCAAAAAAGCAGGAAAATTACTAGCAAGGGTAACCTACAAATTTGAAGAAAATAAACATTAATACATGTTTGCGGAGTCATCCATAAATACAAATTGAATTAATAAACTCACCTTTTCCACCTGTGACCCATGACAAAAATCCACAAATGCTCTAAAAACTCAAACGTTCACGTTCTCAAACCCCTATACACAATCTACAAATCCAGAATTACGTGCAGCTGATGGTATGTCTATTATAGGCCTTTTTATAGGCCTTCACCAGTCCAATTAGAGCAATTGACTAATTACATGAAATATTGTTCAGCTGGGAAACTAGTCTTTAAAAGATGATTTATGCTTGTTTTTTGAAGGCTCTGGCACCCTCTGCAGTTTAAACATTATAAAGCAGCTAATTAATCCCAGAACATTACTTTCACTATGTGTACATCCACATACACCTTATACAAAATTGTGTTTATTGTATTATGTGCTAATTATATTACTTTTATTTAAAAACATTTTTGCTCAGTATTTTCTTTTGCAAATATGTGGCATGGATTTGAAAGCGTTATATTAAATTAGGTGGAAGCTTAAAAACAATCCTGTACCTTTTCTTATTGTCTATCAGAGTTAGACAGAGCTAGCAAGCTACTCAAGTCAAGTCAAGTTGAGCTTTATTGTCATTTTGCAACACGTGGGTGCATACAGTAGATATATAAATGTTAACCTATACGTAGACTAAAAAGTACAAGCTATACAAACTGTGCGAATGCTTCAAATGAATACTGTACATGTGCAGAGAGAAACATCGTAAGTCAAGCAGCTGGCTGGTGAACAGTGTAAGGTGATTTGTAGTGCATGAGCATGTAAACATACATATACTATTGAGTCTTTTGTGGGATTATGTACACACAGTAATGTGTGAAAAGCATCTAGTGCGAATAGAGGAGAGTGTATAACTATAGGTGGTTTGCACAGGCCCACTCACCTGTGTGTAGCACACTTCGAATTGCATAAAAAAGTTTCCGACAGTTTTCTCTGTGACGTGGAAAGGTTGGGGGGTGTTTGGGGGTGGGGGTGTGATGGTCCATGTCTCAGGAGGTAAAGGGTTTGTATGGGGTATCAGAGAGGGGCGGGGTGATTTGAGTTCAGGGCTCTCACAGCCTGGGGGAAAAAGCTGTTGAGCAGTCTGGCGGAGCGGGCTCTGATGCTCTGGTACCGTCTTCCTGATGGTATGAGCTGGAAGAGACTGTGGGATGGGTTGGGTGGGGTCCTTCACGATACTGGTAGCTTTACTGGAGCATCATGCAAGGGAAATATCCAGGATGGAGGGGAGAGGGGCACGATGATCCTTGCAGCTGTGTTCACTGTCTTGCGGTCTGCTGCACTACAGTTCCCGTACCAGACAGTGATACAGCTGGTCAGCATGCTCACAATGGTTCCCCTCTAGAAAGTGGTGAGGATGGGTGGAGGGAGACTTGCACTTTTCAGCCGGCGGAGAAAGTGGAGAGTGATGTAGTGTTGGTGGTCCAGGTGAGGTCCTCTTTGATGTGCACCCCCAGGAATTTAGTGCTGCTGACTCTCTCCACAGTCGAGCTGTCGATTGTTAGTGGGGGTGGTCAACCGAGTTTCGCCTGAAGTCCATCACAACCTCCTTTGTCTTACTCACATTGAGGGACAGGTTGTTTGCACAACACCATTCAGCCAGCTGTGCCACTTCCTCTCTGTAGTGCATTTCATAGTTGTTGCTGATGAGACCTACCACTGATGTGTCATCGGCAAACTTGATGATGTGGTTGGAGCTGAACTTGGCAGTGCTGTGGTGGGTCAGCAGTGTGAAGAGCAGCGGGCTGAGCACACAGCCTTGTGGGTCACCTGTGTTCAGTGTGGTAGTGCTCGAGATGTTGCGGCCGACATGGACTGACTGAGGTCTTCCGGTTAGAAAGTCCAGGATCCAGTTACAGAGGGAATTGTTGAGGCCCAGCAGGTTTAATTTATTGATGAGCTGTTGAGGGATTACTGTGTTGAATGCTGAGCTGAAGTCAATGAACAGCATTCTAACATAGGAGTCTTTATTTTCTAAGTTGGTAAGAGCAAGGTGGAGGGTCAAGTCAAGTCAAGTCACCTTTTTTTATATAGCGCTTTTAACAATACAAATTGTGTCAAAGCAAATGCACAATATCAAAATAGGAACATTTTTGAGTTAAAGGCATTTCATTATTGAATTCAGTGATGTCATCATCCTGCTCAGTTCAGTTTAAATAGTATCTGTGCAATTAAGTCGTTGGAAATGAAGTTTCCCCAACTAAGCAAGCTAGAGGCGACAACGGCAAGGAACCAAAACTTAATCGGTGACAGAACTGAGAAAAAAACCTTGGGAGAAACCAGGCTCAGTCGGGGGGCCAGTTCCCCTCTGGCCAGACGAACCAGTAGTTGGTTCCAACTGCAGCAAAGTCAGAGTGTAAGGGCTCCACTGGTTCCAGTGGTCTATTCCCAATGGCTGTCTAGGTGACGAGGTCCTCACTGGAGATCTGTCTCTGGGGCTCCTCTAGGTGCCCTGGTCTTCACTGACGTTGAGAGCTGTAGAGGTCGTCTCTAGGTGATGATCCACCATCTGGTCTGGATACGGACTGGATCTGTTAACTGCGGTTTTCATCTGGGCTGGATAAGGACCGGATCGGGTGGCTACGGTGACCTCGGAATAAGAAAGAAAATGAGGGTGGAGGAAATTGCATCATCCATAGAGTAGTTCGGGCGTTATGCAAACTGGAGTGGATCTGAAAGCTTCATCTTTTCTGACCAAGATGGCGGCGTGTTCAGACGCAGTGGCTACTCCGGGTCCTAAAAACTGTGTTTTTATGTCTGTTAGTCTCATCTCCTCGTCTTCAAACTGTCTCCCTTTTTTGCAAAATCATCAGATAAACACTCAGAAACACATATATGATCACCAGAGCCTTCTGGAAATCAGCAGTGTGTTCAAACATCAGCTTTTGCCGGTGACGACTGAGAAGCTATAAGGCCTCTGTCTGCTGCTGAAGCTGAACCCCGAGACCGCGGCCTCGCCTACTGATGCTACCCGCACCAAGCAGCGACGCCGGCAGTGTGAGAGGGACAGAAGCACGGCAAGCATGGAGGTATTCGAGCTAGGCTAAGGGCTAACCCCACTAAACCAGCAATTACATCACTCATGCTCTCAAACATTTGCTCTCTGGAAAACAAACTGGACTTAATTCAACTCAGTCGGTCTACACAGCATGAGACAAGGGATTGTTGTGTGTTTGTTTTCACTGAAACATGGCTAAACGACAACATCCCGGACTCCGCCATTCAGCTGCACGGACTAACCTGCTGCTGAGCGGATAGAGATTCATCACTGTCTGGTAAGTTTTGTGGAGGCAGCTTGTGTGTGTATATCAACAAAGAATGGTGTAACAATAATGCGGTATTATCAAAACACTGTTCATCGCTGGTGGAGTTTATGGTTGTGAAGTGTCGACCGTTCTATCTGCCGCGGGACTTCGGCCATTTTTATTGTCGCTGTGTACATTCCCCCATGTGCAAACGCTAAAGACGCGCTTTGTGAACTGTACAGCGCCATCAGCAAACAACAAACCAATAACCCGACGGCTTTTTCATCATAGCTGGCGACTTCAACCACGCTAACTTAAAGACAGTTTTTCCAAAGTTTTACCAGCATGTGAACTTTTCAACAAGGGGAAACAACACATTGGACTTTGTTTATACAACAGCGAAAAAACGCATACAAAGCTGAATCCCGCCCCCACCTCGGGTTCTCGGACCACATCTCTGTTATGCTAATCCCAGCATACAGACCACTTCTCAAACTTGACAAACCGGTTCTAAAGCAGATCACGGTATGGCCAGACAATGCTACCTCAGCACTGCAAGACTGCTTCTAGGACACAGACTGGAACATGTTTAAAGAAGGCGGCCACCTACAACAACCACACAGACCTGCAGGAGTACATTGAAACTGTGACTGCTTACATCAAAAACCGCATTGATGATGTGACAGTCATCAAGACATCACCACACGTGCAAACCTGTACTGTACACGGACAAGGCTAATACAAACTACAAAAAAAAAAAATAATTACATCACATCAAGTTTTATTTCATGGAGCAAGTGTTCACATACATATTTTCAATATAGCGTTCATGCATTAGGACAAAAATCACTTAGTTATGAATTCACTTGATATCGCACATTTTTACCACAGTACATACAGGTGCTGGTCATATAATTAGAATATAATCAAAAAGTTGATTTATTTCACAAATTCCATTCAAAAAGTGAAACTTGTATAATGTATACATTCATTCCACACAGACTGATATATTTCAAGTGTTTATTTCTTTTAATTTTGATGATTATAAGTGACAACTAATGAAAACCCCAAATTCAGTATCTCAGAAAATTAGAATATTACTTAAGACCAATACAAAGAAAGGATTTTTAGAAATCTTGGCCAACTGAAAAGTATGAACATGAAAAGTATGAGCATGTACAGCACTCAATACTTAGTTTGGGGCTCCTTTTGCCTGAATTACTGCAGCAATGCGGCATGGCATGGAGTCGATCAGTCTGTGGCACTGCTCAGGTGTTATGAGAGCCCAGGTTGCTCTGATAGTGGCCTTCAGCTCTTCTGCATTGTTGGGTCTGGCATATCGCATCTTCCTCTTCACAATACCCCATAGATTTTCTATGGGGTTAAGGTCAGGCGAGTTTGCTGGCCAATTAAGAACAGGGATACCATGGTCCTTAAACCAGGTACTGGTAGCTTTGGCACTGTGTGCAGGTGCCAAGTCCTGTTGGAAAATTAAATCTGCATCTCCATAAAGTTGGTCAGCAGCAGGAAGCATGAAGTGCTCTAAAACTTCCTGGTATACGGCTGTGTTGACCTTGGACCTCAGAAAACACAGTGGACCAACACCAGCAGATGACATGGCACCCCAAACCATCACTGACTGTGGAAACTTTACACTGGACCTCAAGCAACGTGGATTCTGTGCCTCTCCTCTCTTCCTCCAGACTCTGGTACCCTGATTTCCAAAGGAAATGCAAATTTACTTTCATCAGAGAACATAACTTTGGACCACTCAGCAGTAGTCCAGTCCTTTTTGTCTTTAGCCCAGGCGAGACGCTTCTGACGCTGTCTGTTGTTCAAGAGTGGCTTGACACAAGGAATGCGACAGCTGAAACCCATGTCTTGCATACGTCTGTGCGTAGTGGTTCTTGAAGCACTGACTCCAGCTGCAGTCCACTCTTTGTGAATCTCCCCTACATTTTTGAATGGGTTTTGTTTCACAATCCTGTCCAGGGTGCGGTTATCTCTATTGCTTGTACACTTTTTTCTACCACATCTTTTCCTTCCCTTCGCCTCTCTATTAATGTGCTTGGACACAGAGCTCTGTGAACAGCCAGCCTCTTTTGCAATGACCTTTTGTGTCTTGCCCTCCTTGTGCAAGGTGTCAATGGTCGTCTTTTGGACAACTGTCAAGTCAGCAGTCTTCCCCATGATTGTGTAGCCTACAGAACTAGACTGAGAGACCATTTAAAGGCCTTTGCAGGTGTTTTGAGTTAATTAGCTGATTAGAGTGTGGCACCAGGTGTCTTCAATATTGAACCTTTTCACAATATTCTAATTTTCTGAGATACTGAATTTGGGGTTTTCATTAGTTGTCACTTATAATCATCAAAATTAAAAGAAATAAACACTTGAAATATATCAGTCTGTGTGGAATGAATGTATACATTATACAAGTTTCACTTTTTGAATGGAATTTGTGAAATAAATCAACTTTTTGATGATATTCTAATTATATGACCAGCACCTGAATATTCATGGAACCAAAATAAATTGTAATAAACATCTTCCTTACACAAACATATATCAATCATTTTATACAAAATGTAAAATAACTAACAGTACATGACAAAAGACAAATCTATTGCTCAATGTTTGGTATTCCTACTTTGATTTGATAGGGCCACTATATGCTTTTCAATTCCTTTGTAATGCATTCTATGAACATATGGCTTCTTTTCACACTTTATGATAAAAATGTATTTATACATATTTTATATATAGTGAATTCATTATAACGATGATAAATTCATAGAATACAGTAAGCCATTATACATTCACTTCTGAAATACAGATACAGGCTTCTTTAAGATGTTCTAAAATCTTAGAACAAAGAGAAAAATTGGCCTTTTCCACACTGTATACCATTTGTTTAGAACACAGTCTGACACACTGAGCTACACACACAAAAACTTTCACACTGAAGTGGAGCAACAATATTCATACTATATATGCTTTACTATTCAGCAACAATTTAATCTCAGTTTGTGTCCACGGTAGAAAAAAACTCATACTTGTAACCACATTAGGGTAAAATTATTTTTAGTTTTGGATGGACTTTCATTGCAAGGTCAAGGTCAAGGTCATTTTTATTTATTTAGCACCTTAACACAACATAAATGCTGTAAGTGGTGCTCTAAACAGATGAGTTTTGAGTCTGGATTTAAATGGGGATAATGTTTTAGCACATCTGAACTCTTCTGGAAGCTATTTCCAACTGCGGGTGGTGTAATATATTTAAAGGAGCTATTGTTTCAGCTCCGGGAATTAATTATGAAATATTCAATATTGCTTTGATTAAAGTAATATTACTATTTCACTTATGATTATACAGTGTTAAAGACTCGTCCAGCGAGTATTAACATCAGTATAACCTTATCAATTTGTTTATTTTGCCTCGTGGCCAACAATAGCAATAAAACAAGATTAATAATCCTTCTCAGCTTTGCGCGAGGTAACGTTATCTTTAATGGCAATAAGGATAAATACTTGAAAAATCACATCCCAGAGAGACAATTCTTTATAAAATGAAACACGGTTTATTTACAATACTAATATTCTACTACACACAGGAACTAACTAACAGAACACAATCATGCACACACACATACAAGGGTTTTGAGGTAACCTCAGAAAGTTAAAATAGCCCTCTTAACTATTTCAAAACTACAACCAAAAAGGGAAGTTCACGAAGGAGACATTGCCCCTTTCTGCATTCAGATCTATTCACCAATTCAGTCAGGATAAAAACTTAGTCTGAGATACTTGCTTTATGGTGGTTAAGCAGGCTGTGTCTTTGGTTTCGTTTCACGTGAGTTTCCACGTGTTGCTTCGATCCTTTTGTCTCGGATGCCACGTGGGTTGGTTCGTGTTTCTCCGGTGGCTTTGTTTGGAAATCTCTGCTTCGCATTGCTGTTGTCACGGGGAAGCCCTTTTCTCATCTGCGGTTCTGCGTTTGAGATGGAAAGCGTGTTACGCTGCGGGTTCTGCGTCGTTTACAGAGTCTTTGGATTGGTCTTCTCAGCCGGTGTTAAGGCGAGGGTCCAGCGGGGTCGCGTTGGAGAGCGATGGACGAGAGAAGCAGGAAAACCAAGAGCGCAGGAAACAAGAGAGAGAGCAACGCAAACGCGCCTCGTTTTAAACTGTCCGATCTTGGACCCGCCCACAGGCGGTTGGTCGAATCAGAGTGTCCGTATGGGGCGGAGCTCCGCCCATGTCCATGGTTTCTGGGGCCATGCTTACGTCAGCTGATATTTCATTCATTCCGTGAAAGCTATCCTTACAATTGTTTTATATGTGTATAATCATACATGATGCTAAAGTTTAACGGTCATCAACATCATTTGTTACTTATGATGCCAGCTTTTCTTAGAGACCAAACATCGCATTTGACACACACACACCCACATATTACACACTTAAGGCACGAATAAACATCATCCCACATTTCTTAAGTAATTCATATTCACCCAAGCATATGAGAGAAAGAGTACAACATTAATATCCATATATTTCTTGTGTAGATAGTTTTAATAGTCGTGAGTAAAATAAATGTCAGGGATCCTCTATGTAGATCGCATTCCTTTGTCTGTCTGATGAAAAAGGGCGCGGTTTTGTGCTGGATGAGGGGTGAGGGGAGCTGGTTTTACATCACACCATAGTCAGTGACGTGTCTTGGATTTCCTTCTGTGCGATGATTCTTTACAGTGGCATTATAGCTAAAAGCGGACTCCCCTTGTTTTGTGTGAACCCTTGGTATTTTTAACTGACTCGATCCTAATGATCTGAGTGGTCTGTTAGATTTATATTCAGTGAGCATATCTACAATGTATTTAGGTCCTAGGCCATTGAGTGATTTATAAATGAGTAAAACAACTCTAAAATCATCCTACAAGTAACTGGAAGCCAGTGTGAGGGCCTGAGAACTGGTGTTATATGCTCAGATTTTCTGGATCTAGTCAGAATCCTGATAACAGCGTTCTGGATGAGCTGCAGCTGTCTAATGGTCTTCTTTGGAAGGCCGGCGAGGAGACCATTACAATAATCCACCCTGCTGGTGATAAAGGCATGAACAAGTCTCTCCAAGTCTTGACTGGAAACAAAACATATATTTCTTGCAATGCTTTTGAGACGATAGTATGCTGATTTAGATTTAGTTACTACTTTGACATGACTACTAAAACTAAGGTCTGTCTCCAGAATCACCCCAAGATTTTTGATCTTATTTTTAGTTGTTTGACCCCTTGAGTCAAGGTATGCATTCACCTTGAGAACTTCATCTTTGTTTCCAAATGCAATGACTTCAGTTTTCTCCTTTTTTAACTGAAGAAAGTTCTGGCACACCCAACTTTTAATTTCATTAATGCATTGGCAGAGGGAGTCAATGGGGCTATAGTCATTTGGAGATAAGGCTAGGTAAATCTGGGTATCATCAGCATAGCTGTGATAGGCAATTTGTTTCTTTCTCATTATTTGACTTAGTGGGAGCATATAAAGGTCCATCTCAATAAATTAGAATGTCATGGAAAAGTTCATTTATTTCAGTAATTCAACTCAAATTGTGAAACTCGTTTATGAAATAAATTCAATGAACATTTTACATTTCACATTTTAACAAAAACCCACCAATTCACTATCTTAACAAATTAGAATACATCATAAGATTAATAAAAAAACATTTTTAGTGAATTGTTGGCCTTCTGGAAAGTATGTTAATTGACTCAATACTTGGTAGGGGCTCCTTTTGCTTTAATTACTGCCTCAATTCGGCGTGGCATGGAGGTGATCAGTTTGTGGCACTGCTGAGGTGGTATGGAAGCATAGGTTTCTTTGACAGTGGCCTTCAGCTCATCTGCATTTTTTGGTCTCTTGTTTCTCATTTTCCTCTTGACAATACGCCATAGATTCTCTACGGGGTTCAAGTCTGGTGCGTTTGCTGGCCAGTCAAGCACACCAACACCATGGTCATTTAACCAACCTTTGGTGCTTTTGGCAGTGTGGGCAGGTGCCAAATCCTGCTGGAAAATTAAATCAGCATCTTTAAAAAGCTGGTCAGCAGAAGGAAGCACGAAGCACTTCAAAATTTCTTGGTAAACGGGTGCAGTGACTTTGGTTTTCAAAAAACACAATGGACCAACACCAGCAGATGACATTGCATCCCAAATCATCACAGACTGTGGAAACTTAACACTGGACTTCAAGCAACTTGGGCTATGAGCTTCTTCACCCTTCCTCCAGACTCTAGGACCTTGGTTTCCAAATGAAGTACAAAACTTTCTCTCATCTGAAAAGAGGACTTTGGACCACTGGGCAACAGTCCAGTTCTTCTTCTTCTCCTTAGCCCAGGTAAGATGCATCTGACGACAACTGTATCCAAATTCCTGGACACGTCTGTGTGTGGTGGCTCTTGATGCCTTGACCCCAGCCTCAGTCCATTCCTTGTGAAGTTCACCCAAATTCTTGAATCGATGTGGCTTGACAATCCTCATAAGGCTGCGGTTCTCTCGGTTGGTTGTGCATCTTTTTCTTCCACACTTTTTCTTCCACTCAACTTTCTGTTAACATGCTTGGATACAGCACTCTGTGAACAGCCAGCTTCTTTGGCAATGAATGTTTGTGGCTTACCCTCCTTGTGAAGGGTGTCAATGATTGTCTTCTGAACAACTGTCAGATCAGCAGTCTTCCCCATGATTGTGTAGCCTAGTGAACCAAACTGAGAGACCATTTTGAAGGCTCAGGAAACCTTTGCAGGTGTTTTGAGTTGATTAGCTGATTGGCATGTCACCATATTCTAATTAGTTGAGATAGTGAATTGGTGGGGTTTTGTTAAATGTGAGCCAAAATCATCACAATTAAAAGAACCATAGACTTAAACTACTTCAGTCTGTGTGCATTGAATTTATTGAATACACGTGTTTCACAATTTGAGTTGAATTACTGAAATAAATGAACTTTTCCACGACATTCTAATTTATTGAGATGCACCTGTACATTACAGAAATTTTATATTGTAATGTGATTATATATATATATATATGTATACAACATTTCTGTCCCCCTCACTTGCGAAATGATGGCTACGCACCTGGATGAGGGAATCGGGTTTGGGTATAAAAGAGCATCTCAGTCTTTGCCAGCAAAGCCACTTTGTGCCAAATTTCTTGAAAGAAGTGTCAAAGAAATCAAAAATCACATTTCTCAATGGACAATCGCAAAGAATGATCTTTCACCAACTACCATACATAATATTGTGAAAAGATTCAGGAAATCCAGAGAAAGAGCTCATGTGAATGTACCCTCGGATGGCATTGCATACGAACCGTCAATATAGCCACACGTGCTCAGGAGGACTTCAGAAAACCACTGTCATTTAGCTCATCTCAGAGGAGTCCACGGTTCAGCTTGTTTCTGGGAAAAACGGAGGTTGAGTTCTCAGTCCCAAAGACCGAAGGGACCATCCAGACTTTCATCAGCGACATGGAGGCATATACTGCGATTGTTCAGAGACATGTACTACCATCAAGATTACATCTTTCATGGGAAATCCACATGGTTTTTAGATCAAGAATGCCAGGTCTCGTTCTTTAATAATTAGTATCATCAATTAAACAATTAAACATTGTACTTAAAAGGACAGTTGATATATGACACGGTGTTAAACATGCCTCTGTCCCAACATTTTTAGTGTGTGTTGCAGTCATCAAAATCAAGATTTGTTACAATGCATGTACACAATACAATTAAGCCGATCAGTGAAAACACTGGAAATCTTTTCTTTCTACTTTTGTCAATTAAATAAAGGTTACAAGTCACAGATTCCTGATTTGTATTGCATTTTACAAAATGTCCCAACTCTTTTGGTTGTGTACGAACGGTGGGAATGTGCTGAATAGCAGAATGCTAGAATGGGACTATTGTAATGCAACAGCCAATCACTGGTTATAGTATATATTATTTATATATATTATTTATTTATTATATAAATAAAGTTCCATAAACTAAATTACAGTTGCAAAATTATAATAAAACAGTAATATTTTCAATGTCAACTCCAAACTAAATCTATAATAGAAAGCATGAGGACATGTTAAAATGAAAAATCAAATGTAACTTTTACTCAACACGTTGGGAAACTGATCTTTGACCTCGGCAGCTTTTGTATTTTCACAAAAAATATAGAAAACAAAAAGCAAACAAAAAGCTGTGTTGTGAAAGCAAAATATTTGTTATAAGTAAGTATAATAACTTATGTTATATTCTAAGACTTTTACAAGGGTTTTCATCGGTTTGCAATTAACTCTTAGTATTTGTTTATTTTCTTATTTTTAGAAAAAAAATATCTGTATATAATCATTGCAGTCAAACAAATTCATATTAAATAAATAAACTTATGTTATAAACTTATGACTTTTACTATTTTATGTGTGTAATTGTGTTTGGGTGTGTGTGTGTGGTGTGTGCTGTATTTGAAAAAACTATTTGTTTCACAAAAACTACCACTTTAGGCTATATATATACACTGCAAAGGAGTTAAATTGTGCAATACCCTGTGTGTGTGTGTGTGTGTGTGCTATAAAAACCATCTGTGTTGTGTGTGAAGACATACCTGTGTGTGTGTGTGTGAAGCGGTGTGTGTGTGCTTCCCTCATGTGTGTTGTGTGTGTGTGTGCTCTTTATCATCAGAAATGTGTGTGTGTGTGCTCCTTTTTTTTGAAAAAATTCATATTTAAATAATAACTTATGTGTGTGTGACTATTTGAAAACCTTCTATTGATTCTATATTCTATTACACCAAACTTGAAAAAACTTTATGCTATATATATACACTGGGGTTAAATTGTGCTTTGTTGTGTGTGTGTGTGTGTGTGTGTGTGTGTGTGTGTGTGTGAGTGTGTGTGTGTGTGTGTGTGTGTGTGTGTGTGTGTGTGTGTGTGTGTGTGTGTGTGTGTGTGTGTGTGTGTGTGTGTGTGTGTGTGTGTGTGTGTGTGTGTGTGTGTGTGTGTGTGTGTGTGTGTGTGTGTGTGTGTGTGTGTGTGTGTGTGTGTGTGTGTGTGTGTGTGTGTGTGTGTGTGTGTGTGTGTGTGTGTGTGTGTGTGTGTGTGTGTGTGTGTGTGTGTGTGTGTGTGTGTGTGTGTGTGTGTGTGTGTGTGTGTGTGTGTGTGTGTGTGTGTGTGTGTGTGTGTGTGTGTGTGTGTGTGTGTGTGTGTGTGTGTGTGTGTGTGTGTGTGTGTGTGTGTGTGTGTGTGTGTGTGTGTGTGTGTGTGTGTGTGTGTGTGTGTGTGTGTGTGTGTGTGTGTGTGTGTGTGTGTGTGTGTGTGTGTGTGTAAAACTTTCTATCTGGTTTCCTACAACTCAGGTCCCTCATTGTTTGCATCACACTACAGAACAGATCACCGAAACACTGCCACATATCTTGAATGGCTGCCATGCTTACAAGGGAATGTACATAGCACGCCACGACAGAATAGTGGACTTGATAGTGAAGGACATATCAAATCATGTATCACCTTTAGTAAGAGTATACACACATTCCTGTGTAAACCCTCTATGTTTCAGTATCTCAGTGATCATTCTGATATGTTTTCTGATCTGTCTGCTAATACACCTGATGTTGTTGTGATTAATGAGGAGTGTAGAGAGGTGTTTGTTTTGGAGATAGCATGCACTTTTGATTCTAGTATGGAAGAAGCTTTTATGACCAAAGTCATTAAATACCAACCACTCCTAAATATTATCTCAGAGATAGGTTATCGGGGCCGATTACTTGTTTTCATATTTTGCAGTTTAGGACACACACAAAGGCTGGTTGTAAGAGGCCTTCAACAACTTGGGATGCCCAAAAAGAGTGCTAAACATTTAGCAAAGTACTGTTCTCTGTCTGCAATCAAAAATACAGCAGTATATTTGATGTTGTGGGCCTATATTTCTGCTGGAGGTCCTGGACATCTTGTTTATGGAGCTGTGAATCCGAAGGTCTGGAGTGATTCTGGATGAAGGAATGGTCTCTGATCTCTTGTCAGGTGTTCTCTAACCTCATCAGGCATTACAGGAGAACACTCAGAGCTGTTAAACTGGCAAATGAAGGATTCAAAAAGTATTGAATAAAAGGGGTCGTTAATTGTGGCTGGATGATTTTCCCCCATTTTAAATTGTTAATATCCAATGAAAGGTTAGATGCAGATTAATTTTCACAGCCTTTTTTATCATATTTACCAAGGGTGCCAATAATTCTGACCATGACTGTATATCTGGCTAATCTTTTATTGGTTAATATGAAACATCAGCTTGCCCAAAAAATCTGGATTGCCACAGCATATCAAAAGGTGAGAACCAGAAAGGTGTAAGTGACATTTCACCAACTTTACAGGAGAGCCAAAACTAAAATTGTACCTTAGTTAGATCTGGTTTTGTGTACTGATTTCAATTGTTTATGAATGAAACTGTGTACACTCGTGGAGGACAGTACTTTTGCCAGTAGAAACAGCTTTTTTAAGAGCTTTTATTTGATATATATAGCTCCATTTCACCAAAAATGTCACTTACGTCCTTCTGGTTCTCACCCCTTGATATGCAGAAATTGAAAATTGTGCCCTGGAGCACAGAGACTCAGAGAACACAGTGAGTGTCGTTCATGAGCTGGCAGATAGGAAGTCAAAACGGTGAATGGTGCTATCCCGGAGTGTCCCAAAGCCTTTCTGTGGGGTCAAGAGACAACGCTTGTGTACATATTAACACGACAGCTGTCTGGCGGCCCATTTCCAACTCAATCACAAATACTTTTTTGTACTTTTAAAGTTTTTTAAAGTACAAAAAAGTATTTGTGATTGAATAATGTCAAAGGGTTAATGCAATTTAATATATTTATTCCCATTTTTGTCTAAAGCAGAGTTTCCCAAACCTATCCTGGCGGCCCCCCTGCCCTGCACCTTTTGTGTGTCTCCCTTATCTAACACATCTGATTCCACTCGTTAGTAGAGACTGCAAAAACTAAATTGGGTGTGTCAATTTAGGGAGACATACAAAATTGGGTGTGTCAGTTTAGGGAGACATACAAAATGTGCAGGGCAGGGGGGCCTTCAGGACAGGTTTGGGAAGCACTGGTCTAATGTAATATATATTCTAGGGGCATTTATTAATCTTCTTGCTTTGTGCTCTTTTCCATAGCACTGTCTCCAAAAGTATGGATAAATAAGCAGGAATGAGGAATCAGGTCAAGCCACACTCGCCGTCTGAAACGCTGACAAAGGCAAGTGCCCAGCTCTATATTAAATATTTGTGATACAAGTTACGTTAGCTCTGCAGTAATTTGGTGGATACAAAGCATTAAAACCCAAACCTCCAGAGACAAAGAATAAACCGAGACATCAGCAAATCAACATTTAATCCTCCGGTCATATATTATCAGAGTCACACGTACACATTGTCTATACAGCTTGTTATGCCTTATCACATACCAGTTTTTGTCCATCTACAAATATAAGTTAGTGCTGTACATTACTTATACAATTATTGGCATGAACTGATCTGAGGGAGACGTCTTGCTGCTTCAAGTTATAACTCTATACAGTCAACATGCCCTGGCAGCAGAATGAAAAATAAAAATATCTCTATAGAATATATTTGTGCTCAGAATAAGGCTTCTCAAAGCAGTCGGAGCAGAAGTGCTCTTGTTATTCAGACGCTAACATGGACCCATGGATTGAAGAATGCTCTGAAAGGAAACACCATCAGTGTTTATGCAATCAAGCATAATCTCTTTCTGAAAATACCTCTATTTTCTTTTGCTTTTAGCTTAGTATAGCTGATATTAACCATTTAGCACCAAGGTGTTAAGGTGCTCACATTTACAATAACGCATATTAGTAATATTGCTTCTCTCCTACTATAAATCTGAAATCGATAAATCTCTAAATAAGTTGAATCGTTACGGAGAAGTGCTCTGTAGTTTGGACCAATCACAGGTCAAACATTTGATCATAGAAGCTCTTCAGATCGCAATTTATCAATATTAGAGTTAGTTGTGACCTACAAATAGTTGATACAGAGCGAGTTAAAGACACCGTTCACCCAGAAATTAAAAGTGTCATTATTTACTCACTCTCGTGTTCTTCCAAACCTGCAGAACTGACTTTCTTCTGTGTATCATGAAGGATAACCAAACAGTTTCAGTTCCCATTTACTATTGTATTTATTTTTTGTCCATACATTGAAAGTCAATGGGAACCAAATATTGTATTTTATTGCTGCACAGAAGATAGTCAGTCCTATACTCAGAAAAAAGGTACACAAGCTTTAACTGTGGTGCCTTTTAAAAAAAAGATACTTTTTAGGTATTAATATGTACACTTTGGGTACTTAATTATATGTACCTTTATGGTACCAATATGGACCCTTAAGGTACTAAGGTCTTTCCTTGAGAAAGTATGGCCCCAGGGACAGCTTTTGTACCTGTTTTCTCTCTGAGAGTGAACGGGTTTGGAGCGAAACAAGGGTGAGTAAATGAGGACAGTTTTATTTTTAGGTGGACAGCTGACGAGCAGATAGTGCTCTTTCTCACTGTCATTATCAAAACTGGTCTTTTGTCCACATTTTTTTTACCAGTTTAACTGATTATTATATTATTTCATAGCTTTAACATGATGATAACTTGGTGGCAATGTTTTTTCATCTTCTATACAATCGTCATGACTTTATTACCTCGTCTGAGTTCATATAAATGAAAACCATCTACTTTGGCTAGAATCAAAATCAAATAAACGTGAACATAAATGCTGACAGAAGCACGTTTAGCAGCGACTAAATAATCATTACTGTACAGGTGAATGCAATTCAAACTTGTAAAGCTTATGGCTCAATAATATGTGATCCAGGCACATTTCCCTGACATGGCCATGGTAATAAGATGGACTAGAAAGGAGTTTAATAAAAGCAAAAACAAGACGAGGACTGAGAGAGGCAGCGTTTAGATCAATTCAAAAAAAACGAGGGACGCTCTTCAACACATCAATGTTTTCTCCTAAACATCTGTTTAAAATGACGGGGTTAGTTTAATGCTTAAAAAAAGACAGCATGGAGCTTGTGACATGCCTACAGGTAGGTATTTGGACTTAAAAGAGTGACACAATTGAGGATTTCTGCATAGACGACTCTGAGCAGCAGTTCGTGGGAGCTCACCACAGAAAAACACTTCATTTCCAAACTACCCTCTGCCATCTTCAGCACAGTGACGGTCGAGCGGAGTCTGTCCTGAACATTAAAAAGCTTTGAGTTTCATTTCACTCATTGATAAGTGATCTGGCTGCAGAAGTCCTGGGGCCCTTTTTAGCGTGTCGCTTTTTCAGATCAGTGTCCTCAATGTGATCTTCCATTGTGTGCACCTCACAGAGGTAAACTTAATGGTCCCCATTACTAATGAGCACCTCAGGGCCAGCTGTGGCTGTTGGGATGCGGGGCATCTTCTTGAGCGGACTGGGAATATGCTGAGAAAGACAAATCAGAGAAAAACACAATCAGAAAGCGCTATAGGTACTGTAAGCACAGTTGAAGTCAAAAGTTTACACCTCCCTTTCAGAATCTGCAAAATATTAATTATTTTACCAAAATGAGAGGGATTGTACAAAAATGCGTGTTATTGTTTATTTAGTACTGACATGAATGAGATATGTCACATAAAATATGTTTACATGTAGTCCACAAGAGAAAATAATTGAATTTGAAAAATGACTCGTTCAAAAGTTTACACCCCCTTGATTCTTAACACTGTGTTGTTTCGCTGAATGATCCTCAGCTGTGCGTGTTTGTTTAGTGATAGTTGTTCATGAGTCTCTTGTTGGTCCTGAGCAGTTAAACTGTCTGCTGTTCTTCAGATAAATCCTCCTGTTCACACAAATTCTTTGGTTTTCCAGCATTTTTGTGTATTTGAACCCTTTCCGACTATGACTGTATGATTTTGAGATACATCTTTTCACATTGAGGACAGCTGAGGGACTCATATGCAACTATTACAGAAGATTCAAACACTCACCGATGCTCCAGAAGGAAAAACCATGCATTAAGAGCCTTAGAAGAGCCTAAGAAAACTTTTGAACCTAATGGACATGTATACATTTGTATTATTTTGCCTAAATATAAGTTGTTTCATTTAGTACTGCCCTTCAGAGGCTACAGAAGATAGTTACATGTTTCCCAAAAGACAAAATAAGTTCAATTTACCAAAATAATTTAATTAATAAAAACAATTAATTCTCACGCCCTTAATGCATGGTTTTTCCTTCTGGAGCATCAGTGAGTGTTTGAGCCTTCTGTAATAGTTGCATATGAGTCCCTCAGCTGTCCTCGGTGTGAAAAGATTATTCTGAAAAAAAAACTACAGAATCCTGCCGAAAACACAACAGAAAATGTAATGATTATAATGGGAATTGTATTGTTTTAATGGAAACTATAATGGTGTCTACTGGTATGTGATGGATTCTATTGGTGGGATGTTAAATACTATTGGAAAAATGCCCAAAACACTCTACAAAAATTTAATTTTGTAATGGTTTTACTGGAAAAAGCTAATGGTTCATAATGGTATTTTAATGGAAACCATTGGAATTTTTGTGATGGTTTCTATTGGGCTTTTATAGTTTTTTTTAGCAGGGCAGTCATTGTTGAAAAGGGTTCAAATACACAAAAATGCTGGAAAACCAAAGAGTTTGTGTGAGCTGAAGGGTTTTTCTGAAGAACAGCAGACAGTTTAACTGTTCAGGACCAACAAGAGACTCATGAACAACTATCACTAAACAAACACACACAGCTGAGGATCATTCAGCGAACACAGTGTTAAGAATAATGAACGAGTCATTTTATAAATTCAACTATTATTTTCTCCTGTGGACTATATGTACACATCTTTTATGTGACATATCTCATTCAGGTCAGTGCTGAATAAACAATAACACGCATTTTGTGCGATCCCTCTGATTTTTGTAAAATAATTAACATATTTTGCAGATTCTGAAAGGGGGATGTAATCTTTTGACCTCAACTGTAACTAGAACAACAACAAAATGCAATAAATTGTAAAATCGTTTGCTTTTATTATTATGACAATACATTAAAATCGTATTACACAAATACCAGTTTGAAAAACATACCCCAGCTGCAATGCTGGAACTGACCACTCCGGCCTCCAGCGGCCTGTCATCGTTCATCGAGCGCCTGGCGTACTGCCTGCGATGCTTCTCGTCCACACGAGTGAGGTACCATGTTCCTGGGACGAGTTCGTCTACCGAGCCCTGAGGGATGTAGTTTGCTGTGGAAATGTGAGAAACATCTCAACGTCAAGCGGATCCAAGATTTGAATGGAGACATTATCATTGTGAGAAGGACAGAAAGCAAACGCTTGATTACCTAAATGGTGGGTTTCTTCTCTGAGCTTCATGTTCTGAGCAAAAACATCCGGTGAAACCTTCTTTCTAGAGTCCAGTCTGGCCTGCAAGTCACACAGGCTGGAGACCAGCTTATCCAGAGCAGATCCTTATAATAATAATAATAAAGATGAGTTAGTAATGACTGTAATTCTGGATGGGCAGGATGACTAGCTTATATAACTGTAGGCAGCTTTGTTGATTATCATGGGAGATTTAGTTTTGCTAACTGTTTTTGTTATGATGTCGTTTTCTGGTAAATATTAATTCTAAATTAAGATGAAGTACCTTTCATTTACCAAAATGTACACTGCCGTTCAAACGTTTGGAACCAGTACATTTTTTATGGCATCTCTTTTGCTCATCAAGGCTGTATTTATTTGATTCAAAAAATCAACTGTGTTGTTATAAAAAAGGTGAGACAATTTTTTACATCATAACAGCGAGATTGGTCACACTGGTCATGCTAGTTTAGAGTAATGACACTGTAATAGAGACAGCTGTGTGTGTGTGTGTGTGTGTACCAGGTGTAGCGTCTTGTGTGACTTTGATGGAGTAGAGCGTAGCAGCAAAGCCCGAGCCGTAGGAAAACAAACCGATTCTCTGTCCTGCCAACTGCTGCGGTGTATGTCTGCAGAGATTTAAAAAATAAATAAATCACCAGTGCATCACATTTACAGCGGCTCTGAAGAAGCACAGAGTCTGTCATGGACACTCATGAATGTACTTACTGTGCGAGAACCGAAGCCAAGCAGCCGTACACTGATGGTGTGTACATGTTACCATTCTGGTTTGATACAAGGAGAGACGCCTTGGTCTTATTCTCAAACACTTCTGAGCTGGCTTTCATAAAGGCCTTCTCCACATCTCTGTCGAAATAAGTGTCCTCAATCTTCACATCTCTGAAAAACAATGAGACATTTAAAACGTTTGGTTTCTACAAGATGAGCTGCTGTTGTACGGAAAGCAGCAGTGAGAAGAATCTTCAAACATTCAAAATTTAAATATGCAATAATGTACTTTTTTGTAAATATTTACACGCTGTGTAAGCTGTTATGTCACTGTCTGCTGGGTGACACTTATTTGGTGGGACCTTTCTTGAGGGGGTGCAATGCTGTTTCATGCATTGAGTTGTTAATTTGGACATATAACTTCCGGGTTCATACAAGTTTCGGAGAGGTTTTTTCGATCGCGGCTCTTGCTGACGTAAACGAGGGTGGAACTCCTTATATGGGCATTTCTCCCAGAAGAACGCGCTCGTGCACGCATCGACCGGAGCGAGAGCTTCATCCGGCTGCACTGCAGCACGGGACTCGCTCAGGAAGAATGTCTCTAAAGAAGTGTGTTTTTGGTTGTGAGGGAAAGATAGCCTTGTTCAGCTTCCCGAAGAACCCAGCGTTACGTAAACAGTGGATGCAGTTTGTTTTTCCGGGGCAGCAACGGAGTTTCTCAAGTGTGTTTGTTGACGAACGTTTTATAAACAGGGCCCAGTTCGACGCTGGATTAGCACATTATTTGATACTGAAAGATGTAGCGGTTCCAGCTATAAAAGATCCGGTCATGATTCAGAACCGCAGACGGTCAGTGAAACGGCATCACATGTCTCTGTTTTGTTGGTGCTCGTCACTCTTTAGCTCCGCCCATGGCACGCCTCCAGGAGCTCGGCTGTTTTCGTAAAGAATTGTAAAGCTGTATCTTTCTTTTATAAATATGACAAAACTAAAGACTTTTTGGAGATTTGAAGGATGCAGTGCTACTCTATAGGTACTCAATATTAACATGAGATTGGGTGAAACTCTGTGTGTTATGCCCCCTTTAAAGACTATGCACCAACCTGAAAGCTTCCAGTCCGCTGAAGGGCCCGCTCTCGGTGTTTGGACTGGGATGACAGAGGAAATCGTTGAGCATTAGTCGAGCCAAAGACTTCTGCACCAGTTTACAGTAAGGAGAGTGGAACACCACGAAGCCGAAGTCTTCAAGACTGCAACGCTTGTCAAGACCCTCTGAAACACAAGCAAGAGAAGGTCTTAAACAACACAAACTGAGTCTATCAGACAGTTTACACACTTTTATAGTCCACTGCTGGAATGTTTATTCATGGACCCTGAAGAAACGAAAGATGGAACCTAAATTTCATGCAGTTCCTCAAATGTGTCATTAATGTAGCTTCAGAAGATTTGGAATATAGTGCATGAAGCATAGTTATTGGAGATGCATCGATTGTTTGGCCATTGAACATTGAAAACCATTGCACTAACATGTGCATGATGAATGATCATGGTTTAGTTGGGTATAACACAGCATGTAATGCATTAAAGGAAGAATTGCTTCTTATGAGAAGAGACAGAGAAACTACTGCGACTCTTTTATACCAACGTTTGATCAAAACATCGACAGAATTTTAGGTAACACTTTATTTAAAGCCTTTATGTATAATGCATTATAAAGGGTTATTAAAGAGTAAAATGCATTATAATTATATTTAAAATGCGTACTGCTGGTTTCACAGACAAGGCTTAAGCCTAGTCCTAGACTAAAATATAAGTCTGAGCGGTTTCAACTGAAATAAACCTGCACTGACTGATCCTAAAATATATCAGTGCCTTTGTTTTGTCTCAAGATGCACACTAGTAATGTTTAAGGAACGTTTATAAAAATTACTTCAATGTCCTAATTGAACGATGGCCTAATCCTGGCTTAGTCTAAGCCCTGTCTATGAAACCAGGCGCTAGTGTAACAATTAATTTATAAGTGTTATAATTAACTGCGGTTACAATTACCAGTATTCATGAGATCATATAATGCATTATAAGGTGCATAACAAAGCATAATGTATTCATTATAACTGCTTTCATAATACATTATACATAAAGGCTTTAAATAAAGTGTTAAAACATTTTTTTTTAAATGTTCATCCCAATATGTCTTTTTTCATTTTTAATGATGCCTTTTAACCTATTTGTCTGTTTGACAAAATATTTGTCAATACTGACAATTTTCATATTTAATAAATAAATGCAGAGGCATCATGCCCATTTAAAGTGAGGGGCACGTGCCCTCTCAGATTTTTGAGCCAAGTGGATTTTGAATACAGCTTCCAAAAAAAAACCCTGAATTATATTTCTATATTTGACACAATCACACCAGCGTGATTAAATCGTTCAGCACGTCATATAATCAGCGGCTAAATTCAAATCTGCGTTCGCTGGCTGGCGCTGAGCCAGAGACAGACACGTGTTTACAGCACGGTGGATAATAACCAATCACACACACTTCTGTTGAGCTTATGAACGCAATGACCAATCAGAGGCGTTCAGATGAGTCATCTTCACTCTCTCGCTCGCTGACTCAATACCTCTTTCTGGTGAATTCTCTCGTCAGAAACAACAAAGTGCAGATGTGTGTATGAATCTGTAAGATATTCATTTCACCGTGTAATCAGCTTCAGTGATTTTAATGGGAGTTTTTGAGAGTGCTTGAAATCTACTGTCAGTAAAAATGCACTTTGCTCTCTTTCTGTACAATGAAAGTGTTATGAGAAGTAGCCTAACTTACATTGTTTTTAATATTCACATTAAATATAAAGTCAGTCGTTTTAAAATATGGCATGACACCCATATCTGTTACTTAAGTTAACAGACAGGTTTTAGGCATAGTTAATAGACTAATACATTATTAGGCTACTTTGACTGTCATAATCTAGGTGGTAATTGAGATATTTTCATAGCTCTGTGTGTCACATGACAACCCCACAGCCCCTCCCCTCCCCTGCATGTTGCCCCTGAATAAATGAATGCATAAATGAATAAATAGATGTGTTTCTATAGTTTGGGCTCACCTCTCTGCCACTGGGCATGGATCTTGTTCCTGTAGATGGAGTAGCAGCGATCTAAAGCGCTGAGGTAACACTGGATGGAAAGCTTGCCGTCCACCACTGGATACTCAGACACCATATCTGGCTTATAAAAATCGTACGCATGTTGCATGTGTGTCCCACGAAGCCCTGTTAAAATATCGATAGTTCATGAGATAAAAATAAAGTTATGTAAATATAGTGGGAAATAAAAGTGATATGAAAAAGTGAGATGAAGTGTTATCACAAAGGTAATAAAAGCGGTTTTGTTGTGTCTCTCTAGGTTATTGTGACATAGGTCATGAATGCTGTTCGTACCTCTCTCGAAGGCCAGAGGGGCGTTGGGTCCGACCAGCATGGCCACGGCTCCGGCCCCCCCCGTCGGCCTGGCGCTGCCCGTGGCATAAACAGCAATGTCACCCGCAACCACCAGAGCATACCGGCCTGTAACATCAGATCATATCAGCTCCACAGACAGACACTTCATCATCAAGCAGCAACACTGGACAGAGTCTTTGTAGTGCATTTCTCCAAATAATAAGAGCTTAAATAAAATACAAAGCCAAATCATATTTTGCACAGAAGATAATGAAGCGTGTTTCAGGACCATTATAATTTTTTTGGGGATTGTAACATTGCTGACATAATTAAGGATATTTTTTTAACATTGTAATCATTTTTTTATAATAATAATATATAGTTATTATAAGTGCTGTCAAATGATTAAATCGCATCCAAAATAGAAAATAAGGGTACAGTGCATATTTATTATGTATATATAAATACACACACACACATAGTGTACATTTAGATATTAATTTTCTTATATAATATATAAACGTAACATTTTTCTTAAATATATACATGCATGTGTTTGTATTTATATATATACATAATAAATATACACAGTATACACACATTTATTATATAAACAAAAACTTTTATTTTGGATGCGATTAATAATTTGACAGCACACATATACATATAAATTCATATTATAAATGCAAAAGCCTCTAAGTGCCATCTGAAATTATTTTCTAAAATTAGCATTTTTATCAGGCTCCTAATATATATATATATTCAATATTTTTTACTTTAACTGCATAGAAAACTGCATACAATGCCATTAGAGTAAAATGACTGAACCTAAACATAGGAGTCTGATTAAAATGCTCATTTTAGAAAATAATTTCTGATGGTAATTAGAGGCTTTTGCATCAGAACTCTTCATATTTTTTTTTACTGTAAATATTTTTTTTTTACTAACTATAATTGATTTGTATTTGATTTGATAAGCTGTTAAAGGATTACAGTAATTTTTGTGGTCTTCACAATCTTTAAGCAAAATGTTAATATAAATATTCAATTTTTTTAGTTTTGTGGTGAAATGTGAGCTGTTGTGTTTTAATGAATGATGATTTGTCGGTGAGTGAGAAGCACACCGTCCCAGGAGCTGGACTCCACCCAGTTAACAGCGTTGAAGAGCGCGGCGGTTCCTCCGTAGCAGGCGTTAGTGGTGTCCACTCCCTCCACGTCCGTGTTGCCCGACTCCTCGAACAGCTGCATCAGGACGGTCTTGGTGGACTTGGACTTGTCGATGATGGTCTCGGTGCCCACCTCCAGCCGGCCGATGCTCTGGTAGGACAGGCCGCTACGCTCCATCAGCCGCTGCACCACCGTCAGGCACAGAGAGCTGATGTCCTCGCGGTCCGAGCAGAAGCCCATGCGCGCCTGGCCCAGCCCCACGGTGTATTTCCCCGCTCCGACCCCATCGAACTCTTCCAGCTCCGCCTGCTCCACGTACTGAGACGGCACATACACCTCCACGGCCATGATTCCCACATCCTTGGGCCACGCGGCCTCACAAACAGCAGGGAGTGATCCAGGCATCCTGAACGGACGGAGACAAGAACGTGCAAGCTTTAAAACACACGTTCAGCCCACACAGCTTCATTACACTTGCAGTCCTATATGCTTTTTTTCAACAGACGAGACTGATATTAAGAAAACAGGTTCACTGCAGATATACACTACCGGTCACAAGCAGTGTTGGGGAAAGTTACTTTTAAAAGTAATGCATTTCAATATTGCGTTACTCTCTAAAAAAGTAACTAATTACGTTACTTTTTATGGAAAGTAATGAGTTACTTTACTTTCGCGTTACTTTTTAAATAGGAGCAGGGCTTGATTGTTTTTAATACAAGAAGCTCTATTTATAGCAAATGTAAAGCCTTTCACTCAAAGTGTAATGAATAAACCTCAGGCTGAAGGACGAGTAAATCACGTCTGTACAGAAGAAGTTCAACACTCTTCAGCAATAAAAAACAAAACAATGAAGCACAATTGTTAGTTTATCTAAAGTAATTTTTGATTATTAGTATGGTTGAACTGGATCATCAAAGGTCAGCAGCAAACACATCGGTTAATAAAATGAGCTTAGATATATTTGTGTTGTTTAACATATTTAATTATTTCAGATTTGCGTCATATTCTGAGTTTGTATTTCACTGTTTTAATTCATTTTGATGAATACTGAATCTGTTTTTTGCGAGTTGGATGAATTAAAACACGTTCATATTTAGTCTAGATTATAACTACAGTAAGATCATGTTCACACAGCGCACTGTCATCAATAAATGGGGAGAAAGTAACTCAGATATTTTCTAGTAAATTAAAAAGTAATGCGTTACTTTACTAGTTACTTGAAAAAAGTAATATTATTACATAACTTGCGTTACTTGTAATGCGTTACCCCCAACACTGGTCACAAGTGTGGAATATTATGATTTTTTTTGTGTGTTTGAAAGATGTCTCTTATGCTCATAGAAGCTGCGTTTATTTGTTCAAAAATACAGTAAAAGGATTACAATAACACTTTTCAATATATACACATATATATATATTATACTGCTTATAATGCAGATAAAAACTATACCAGTCAAAAGTTTGTAATAATTATAATTGTGTTTTTGAAATACGTCTCGGTATTATTGTGAAATATTATTATTACAATTTAAAATAACTTTTCAATTATTTATTTATTTGTTTTTAAATATATATTTCTGTGATGCAGAGCTGTATTTTCAGCATCATTGCTTCAGTCTTCAGTATCACATGATCTTCAGAAATCAGTATAATATGCTCAATATCATCTGATTTCTGCATTTATTAAAAATATCACATAACTCAATATCATCATTTGCCCTTGCTGATTTGATGAAAAGAAACTCCACAAAAAATCAGCACAACTCTTTTCAACATTGATAATAATAATTAGAAAACAGCATTTATTAAAAATATCTGGAGTAATGACATAACAAAATATATATAATAAAAAAATATATTCACAAAGAAAACAATTATATTATATTAGTGGTGGGGCCGTTATGTCTCTTTAGCTTTCCATTTGATCAGTTGGGTTGGGATTTAATTTGCTGATATTTTAGCCTTGCTGATTAGGGGGCGAGAAAAAAAAGTCCGTTATTACCCTATGTGGTAATACATCGGGCAGGACATGCTCACCTATTTTTAATAATAGTAGTGTGTAGTATCATTGTTTCCACTATTGAAGTGTTTGTGTGGAAGCGCGTTTGCTGCAAAAGGCTCCGTGCGTTACTAAGCAGATAAAAGTACAACTCTTTTCAAAATTGATAATAATAACGTTGCGCTTTTCAGAAATGTTTCTTGAAATATCTAAAATACAGTACATAAAAAATATATCTATAGAGAGTGAAAGCAAAAAAAATAATAGAAGATATTATAATGAAATTTAATTTCTGAAGATCATAACCAAAAAACGTGGGTTTTTATTCAACACTGGAGACTGGTACTATATTTTAGTAATGATGCAAAAAACAAAAAAACACAACACACTGAAATTCTTCCGGGATACAGCTTTGCGAAAGATTAAAGTTTGTTCATTTTGGAAAAAATAGCCCCTGGTCTATATAATTCAAAGAAAAATATATATTTTCACAAAGATTAATTTCAAAAACAATTATATATATATATATATATCTCAAATGAATGCAGCCTTGGTGAGCATAAAAAAAAAAATATATATATATATCTTGTAACTGGTGGTGTATACATAAACATTATGGCAAATGAGACAAAACTATTTTATCTGTTAATCGACCAAGCAGATAATCTAATAAAACAAACGAATCTGTGCAACATCATAACGACACGATATGAGGAAGAGTACAGTCGCAGTCTAGGAAGTGTTCGAGGCACAAGGCAAAGCTCTGCTGTAATGAGACGAACCCTTCAGCTGGGGAAGGACATTACCTTTAACACACAGAGATATGAGGAAGAGTGCAGTCGCAGTCTAGGAAGTGTTCGAGGCACAAGGCAAAGCTCTGCTGTAATGAGACGAACCCTTCAGCTGGGGAAGGACATCACCTTTAACACACAGAGATATGAGGAAGAGTGCAGTCGCAGTCTAGGAAGTGATCGAGGCACAAGACAAAGCTCTGCTGTAATGAGACGACCCCTTCAGCTGGGGAAGGACATCACCTTTAACACAGAGATATGAGGAAGAGTTCAGTAGCAGTCTAGGAAGTGTTCGAGGCAAAAAGCAAAGCTCTGCTGTAATGAGACGAACCCTTCAGCTGGGGAAGGACATCACCTTTAACACAGAGATATGAGGAAGAGTGCAGTCGCAGTCTAGGAAGTGATTGAGGCACAAGACAAAGCTCTGCTGTAATGAGACGAGCCCTTCAGCTGGGGAAGGACATGACCTTTAACGCACAGAGATATGAGGAAGAGTACAGTCGCAGTCTAGGAAGTGATCGAGGCACAAGGCAGAGCTCAGCTGTAATGAGACGAACCCTTCAGCTGGGGAAGGACATGACCTTTAACGCACAGAGATATGAGGAAGAGTGCAGTCGCAGTCTAGGAAGTGATCGAGGCACAAGGCAGAGCTCAGCTGTAATGAGACGACCCCTTCAGCTGGGGAAGGACATCACCTTTAACGCACAGAGATGTGAGGAAGAGTGCAGTCGCAGTCTAGGAAGTGATCGAGGCACAAGGCTAAGGTCTGCTGTAATGAGACGAGCCCTTCAGCTGGGGAAGGACATCACCTTTAACACACAGATATGTGAGGAAGAGAGCAGTCGCAGTCTAGGAAGTGTTCGAGACACAAGACAAAGCTCAGCTGTAATGAGACGAACCCTTCAGCTGGGGAAGGACATTACCTTTAACACATAGAGATATGAGGAAGTGTGCAGTCGCAGTTTAGGAAGTGTTCGAGGCACAAGGCAGAGCTCAGCTGTAATGAGACGAACCCTTCAGCTGGGGAAGGACATCACCTTTAACACACAGAGATTGAGGAAGAGTGCAGTCGCAGTCTAGGAAGTGTTCGAGGCACAAGACAAAGCTCAGCTGTAATGAGACGAACCCTTCAGCTGGGGAAGGACATCACCTTTAACACACAGAGATATGGCTCCACAGAGCAGCCTGTCCTCGTACTTTGACCACTCGATGTGGAACATAAGTCAACACGACTGTAGGCGTTTATTTACACAAAGAACGTGCAGAAATAAGAGTTCACCAGAAATAAACGCATTTTCAGCATTATACGATCTTGGGACAAACTTTAAACAGGCTTACAGACATAGCATGCAGGTTAAACAGCTAATGTGTCATGTTCCTGTCAACCGGTTGACTTCAGTCAATATGAATCACACTAAAAGGCTGTTCTTGTTTGAATATGATGATCTAATAATTCATCTGTAATAATATTTGCCTCTTAATAATCCCATCATAGCATAATTACACTGACTATGTGTGTTTACGAATATAACGTGCTATAAAGAAGCGTCCTGGCTAGCTGTGTTGCTAACAGCAGGTGGAAACAGCTTTTGTTGCTGTCTATTGGCTCGCTTAATGATAATAATTCATTTTTAGTTTATTAATGCAAAATGTGTAAGTATCTCGTAGGTTGTAATAATTGTGGAGCTGAGTGACTGATGACCGCGCTTACATGTGTCACTAGCAGACCGCTAACATCACATTTAGCTCCAACATATACACAAGTCCCTTCAGAAACAGGACATCTCCTTCTTACCTCACAATCATATATTAGTTTCTAGAACAGAGCTGTCCCGTCCGGAGATCTCATAAGGTCAGATGTTTGGTAAGTGTGCAGTCCAGCAGTGAATGTGAACGGACCTTCCGCTTACGCACGAGCGCGGCTCAATCCAGGCACGAGCGTGGCTCAATCCACGCACGCGTACTACGTACTTGATAGGCGTGGTGTATGCCGGAAAGTAGCGATCTATAATAAAGCGCGACAATAAGCACAACTCTGCCACTTTTTTGTTAAATGTCAGTTTTAATGAACAGTAATAGCCATTATAAAAGTATATGTACAAAATATGAGAGGAAATAAAGACAAAAGCAAACAATTCAGTCAAACGTATGCTACAAAGTCAGCGCTGTACTACGGTAAAGTTAAAAATAAATATACATTTTTTTTTGCTCAGCCAAAACGATATGACCAGGAACAAATAATAGATTCATGAGACCACGAATGCCTGTTAACTATAACCCAAACGAATTGTATCTCATGTTTAGTCACTACAGAGACATCAGAGCCAGCGGCAGATGACGGAAGGACTAGCCGAGCGTAAGGCTGCTCGAGGCGGATACACGAGCACCGAGCGTCCGCTGATCCCCTGGAGGCAGGGGCGTAGATTACGCGGGGGACGTGTCCCCCTCACTTTTTATAAAAAGTAAATTCGTCCCCCGCACTTTTTCATTAGACAGTTGTGTTCTCGACATGTTAAGGTTTTAATGGAGCAATGTATATAAATGCAGAATTATTTCAATAAAAAAACAAGATAGTCTATACAGTATACATGATGTTTACGTTTCCATGGCAATCAGTCACTCAGTTTGGCACGTCACGACACGTCCTAGCTCGCACTCGCGGTCCCGCGCTGTATTCAACATTCATAGAGGTCGCGATGAGTTCAAAGCGGCAAAAAAACAGATCACTCCTTTTTTACGAAAAAGTCAAGCAGGATGCCAACTATTCAGTTGGCATCCGAATAGTGTTGCACAATGTTGAGTGACTCTGCCTATTGCTCTTGTTGAATAATTAGCAAGTTTTTATGTTAATTATATGGAGAGAAAAAAAAGCTGCCTGGACACACATGCACTTATTTTCAGTGTATTTTTTGTAACGTCTTTTATTTTAACACATATGTATGTTATCAGAACCCTTCAAATAAGAATAAAGATAATGTTGAACTGAGATTTTACAGCGTTGTGACATGTTTAAGCCAATTACATAATGTTTTTCAGTCAAGTTGCATTGACGATCCTACATAGGAACGATCTTAATTTAGGGGTGCTCTTTCATTATTGCACTAATTTTACATGTTTATGTGTTGTCAAGAATGAACAAGAAACAGACAGCCTAGGTTTGTCAGGACAGAATCAGGATGACACCCAAGAAAAATAAACTTCACAGGTGAGAACAGAAAGAGTGGCTTTTAACACCTGGCTGTTTTTACATTGTATAAAATATATTAATACACACGTGTTTGTAGGATTATATATGGACCAATCATAAAAACACATAATTAGTAAAATATAGAAAAAAATGTAACATTAGTACGATAAACAACATGGTATGGTATTCTTCATGACCATATTTTGCATCTCATAATCCTACCTAATACCTAAACTTAACAACTACAATGAGTACCTTACAAGCTATTAATAAGCAGTAAATGAAGAGTTTATGGAGGCAAACGTCATAGTTAATAGTGAATGTGTTGAAATTGTCAGTTTCTTTCTTTCTTTACTTCTTTCTTTCTTTCTTTTCTCTTCTTTCTATCCTTCTGTTATATAATCATATATAATAATATAACCATAAAGCATATTAAGCAAAAAAGTATTTTAAAATCAGTCAATTAGACAAGGGTTAACAAAAAAAAAAACAGGTATAACACTAGACATTCCGTCCCCCCACTTTTGAAATGATGGCTACGCCCCTGCCTGGAGGTGATAGCAAATTTACCAAACAGGCGCTATCTTTATAAATAAACCGCAGATTGGAGTTCTAAACAACTACATTCTCGCCTGAAAAACTCTTAAAACTACATTTCATGACACGATAACAGTAATATTTTGATAATTATGCGGGTTTTTGGGTAATGATGTTTCACAAGTCCACAAGAACGTGTATATTGAGAAACGGCTATTGTCTGTGTGAAAATACAAAATGATAAAATACACGGTTATATTGTTTTGTGTTTGCGCACATGTACACTGATGCAAATAATAAGCCCAACACGGACAGCAGAGCAGAACGAGTGAAGGAGGAGCTTTATCCCCTTCAACCAATCAACTTCTGCAGGAAGTTTAGCTCCGCCCCCTTTGGGACCCTTTGCAGTTCAGGTACCCCAACAGAAGGGGAAATTTTAGTTTAGTGGGTACGGTGCGGTTCGCTATTTCTGGACCATTCACAACTTTTGACAGTGGAAACGGAAATAATTGCGTACCGTACTGTACCGAACCGGATTGCTCAGTGGAAACGAGCCATTAGTATGTAGTAAGCACGGACTTTTTAACGCAGAGTGTACTATTTATAATCCTAATATTCGTGACACGTTAATACAAATCGGAATAATATATGACTAAAGCGTTTTTAAACAATTTTGTGTTGCATTAGTTTAACATTTGTGACCCTGGAGCACAAAAGCAGTGTTAAGTCGCTGGGGTATATTTGTAGCAATAGCCAACAATACACTGTATGGGTCAAAATTATAAATTTTTCTTTTATGCCAAAAATCTTTAGGATGTTAAGTAAAGATCATGTTCCATGAAGATATTTAGTAAATTACCTAACGTAAATATATCCAAACGTAATTTTTGATTAGTAATATGCATTGCTAAGAACTTAATTTGAACAACTTTAAAGATGATTTTCTCAATATTTAGATTTTCAAATAGTTGCATCTCAGCTAAATTCTGTCCAAACAAACCCTACATCAACGAAAAGCTTATTTATTAATCTTTTTGAGATGATGTATAAATCTCAATTTTGAAAAATTTACCCTTATGACTGGTTTTGTGGTCCAGGGACACATATTATTAAACGCGAATTATTTTGTTTTAGATGATGTGGAGAAATAAACAACAACATGAAATGTATGTTTATCATATAAATGTACAAATCGGTGCTTAGGTTTATGACAAATATATTGTAGTAACAATATGTTATTCGGCTGTTTAACATTAATAGTATGACAGTATAATGAGATTGGAGGATCAGGTTTTAATGGCAAAATCAGTTAATTTTTATTTAAAAAAAAATTCTGACAGTTTAATCCTAATATTTAATATACAATTGCAAGTGATTTTGTTACGGTTGCACACGTATTTTATTTAACTAAAATAATATTGATAATTATTATTAATAAAATAACGTTTCAAATACATAATACCTACTTTATCTCTAATCTTCTAATATTACTGGACTGTTGTTGAGATTAAGTCTACTGAGATCAGTCACGCTAGCATTAAATATATAATGAAAATGGAAAGTTTTCTTATAAGTCATTTAGATCGAGGTATTAAATAGAGTCGTATTAGACTGGACTTACCTGTACAGCTGAGTTCGGTTCTGCAGGAGACAGTCGCTTGTTGGACGTGGTATTAAAGACACTATTTATACACGGACCGTACCTGTGCCGTGCGCGCGTCTGATTCTTGAGCGCGTTCCACGCAGCCAATCAAAACACAGATGCTGTTCTGAAGTTCTTGTATTCCCGCCCCCTTTAAGTCCTCAGCCAATAAGCGGTCGAGAAAGGAGGGTCGCGAGCGAGGTGGTTCAATGGTGTGAGTGAGTGACGGCGTATGGTGAGAGAGCGGCAGCCAATCACAGCGCGCGTCCGATTTACTCGCCATTTCTGCGCGAATCGCCGGGGAAGCGTAACATCGTTTCCATCATAGATATAATATACGGTTTCCATGACTACAGGAGATTGAAGGAGGAAGTGCGTCACATCGGAGGATAGTACATGTCAGGCCGACGCACTTCTATTAACTGCTTATTGAATGACATAGAGTGAAAATATTACAAAGTATATTTTGAAAAACATGTCTCTAGTTTCAGTCATCTTAACAGTCCAGCTTGAGAAAAATGTTACTTGTGTTAAATACTATAACAGCAGCGCATTTAGAGTATTAATATATTATCTATAGTGATGGAAGGAGATTGTTCACAGAAACTAAATCAATAAAGATTAATCCTTCTAATTTGTTCACACTTGTGTTTTCATTATATTTTAAGTCGTCTAGTATATAATAAAAACTATCTATCTGTCTGTCTGTCTATCTATCTATATCTGTCTGTCTATCTCTGTCTGTGTGTCTGTCTGTCTATATCTGTCTGTCTGTGTCTGTCTATATATCTCTGTCTGTGTGTCTGTCTGTCTATATCTGTCTGTCTGTGTGTGTGTCTATATCTGTCTGTCTGTCTATCTGTCTGTCTGTCTATATCTGTCTGTCTGTCTATATCTGTCTGTCTGTCTATCTGTCTGTCTGTCTATATCTGTCTGTCAATTTCAATTCAATTTCAATTTAAGTGTGCTTTATTGGCATGACAAAAACTATACATTTGTATTGCCAAAGCAATTGCAGCTGGGCTGCTCACAAGTATAGTGCACATTTGAATTAACAGAAAAAAATAAATTAATAATAATAATAGTAATAAAACAAATATTTAAACCGTATTAAATATGTAGTGCAAAATTAATAACTATTGTAAGTATATGATAGAAATAAAATTCTGTCTTCTGTCTGTATATCTGTCTGTCTGTCTATATCTGTCTGTGTGTCTGTCTGTCTGTCTATATCTGTCTGTCTATATCTGTCTATCTGTCTATATCTGTCTGTCTCCCTATATCTGTCTGTCTGTCTATCTATATCTGTCTGTCTATCGCTATCTGTCTATATCTGTCTGTCTGTCTGTCTATCTCTGTCTGTCTGTCTATTCTGTCTATCTATATCTGTCTGTCTCTGTCTGTCTGTCTATCTAATCTATCTATATCAGATTTGCACAAATAAACTCAACAGCAGTCTTATATACTAATTTAATAATCAATTTTTGAAAATCTGTGGTCTAGGAAGCACTTTTATTCATTTCTAAAAAAGTCTAAGAATGCATTCAGAGTTTACGCGGTCAGTTTGCACCCAAAACATGGTGTTCATCTATAATGTATATAAATATTAAAAACCGTATTAAATATGTAGTGCAAAATTAATCTATTGTAAGTATATGATAGAAATATCTGTCTGTCTGTCTGCCTGTCTATATCTGTCTGCCTGTCTATATCTGTCTGTCTGTCTGTCTATATCTGTCTGTGTGTCTGTCTGTCTGTCTATATCTGTCTGTCTATCTGTCTGTCTATATCTGTCTGTCTGTCTGTCTATCTATCTGTCTGTCTATATCTGTCTGTCTGTCTGTCTGTCTCTATATCTGTCTGTCTATATCTGTCTGTCTGTCTGTCTATCTATATCTGTCTGTCTATCTATATCTGTCTTCTATCGCTATCTGTCTATATCTGTCTGTCTGTCTATATCTGTCTATCTATCTCTGTCTGTCTGTCTATCTCTGTCTGTCTGTCTATCTCTATCTATCTATCTCTATATCAGATTTGACGAGCACAAATAAACTCAACAGCAGTCTTATATACTAATTTAATAATCCTAATTTTTGAAAATCCTGTGGTCTAGGAAGCACTTTTATTCATTTCTAAAAAAGTAGGACATTAAGAATGCATTCAGAGTTTACACGGTCAGTTTGCACCCAAAACATGGTGTTCATCTTTATAGTAACACACTTGGCAGTAAACACTCAAGGGCAGGTCATGCTCTCGATATCTGAGAACATAGTACAATCAGCTCAATGATGTCTGATAAAAATTATTTTGTGGTGAAGTAAATACTACAGAAAAACATGTAATTTCGACATTAAAATATTTAGTTCAGGCCAGAATATTTTGCTTGGAATTGTTCAAGGATTCAAGGTTTTATTCGTCACATACTCAATTATACAGAATATAATCAGTAGTGAAATGTAAGTCAGGTCCACTCAGTGGACAGTGCAAAATATGTAACACAACACAAAATAATATACATAAATATAGGTAAACATTTTTTAAAATAATAAAGAATAAGATGTGCAATAAAATAAAATGTCAAGTCAAGTCAAGTTTTATTGTCATTCCGCTACATGTGTGGACATACAGTTGGACGAGATGTCGTGCCTCACAGGACCACGGTGCTACATTAATACAGATATACAACACGAAGTAAAACAGTATCAACCTATACACAACTAACCCACTGTCAGCTTTGACTATGCATATGCTATGTATAAAAGTGGTTACCTATACAAACAAAAAAAAAATACAAACTGTACAACTGTGCAGATGACTTCAAATACTGTACATGTGCAAAAAGAGAGACATTCAAGCAGCTGGCTGGGGAACAGTGTGAGGTGATTTGTGGTGCGTGAGCCAGTAAACATACATACATTACAGTCATATATTACAATCCGTCTTTTGTGGGATTATGGACACACAGTGTTGTGTGAAAGTGTCTAGTGCATGTAGAGGAGAGTGTGTTGCTACAGGTGGCTTGTGCAGGCCCGCTCACCTGTGCGTAGCACACTTGAATTGCACAAAAATAAAAATTTAACAGTTTTTTTCCTGTGATGTGGTAAGGTAGGGGGGGGGGGGGTGGTCCATGTTTCAGGAGGTAGGGGTTTGTTTGGGGTTTCGGAGAGGGGCGGAGTGATGTGAGTTCAGGGCACTCACAGCCTGGGGGAAAAAGCTGTTGAGCAGTCTGGCAGAGCGGGCTCTGATACTCCGGTACCGTCTTCCTGAGGGTAGGAGCTCGAAGAGACTGTGGGAGGGATGGGTGGGGTCCTTCACGATACTTTTTGCTTTGCTGGAGCATCGTGTAAGGAAAATATCCAGGATGGAGGGGAGAGGGGCACCAATGATTTTTGCAGCGGTGTTCACTGTCCGCTGGAGGGTCTTGCGGTCTGCTGCACCACAGTTCCCGTACCAGACAGTGATGCAGCTGGTCAGCACGCTCTCAATGGTACCCCTGTAGAAGGTGGTGAGGATGGGTGGAGGGAGACTTGCTCTTTTCAGCCGGCGGAGAAAGTGTAGGCGCTGTTGTGCCTTCTTGGAGACAGACATGGTGTTGGTGGTCCAGGTGAGGTCCTCTGTGATGTGCACCCCCAGGAATTTAGTGCTGCTGACTCTCTCCACAGTCAAGCTGTCGATGGTCAGTGGGGGGTGGTCAACAGAGTTTCTCCTAAAGTCCATCACAACCTCCTTTGTCTTCTCCACATTGAGGGACAGGTTGTTAGCGCCACACCATTCAGCCAGCTGTGCCACTTCCTCTCTGTAGTGCGTTTCATCGCTGTTGCTGATGAGACCTATTACTGATGTGTCATCGGCAAACTTGATGATGTGGTTGGAGCTGAACTTGGCAGTGCAGTCGTGGGTCAGCAGCGTGAAGAGCAGCGGGCTGAGCACACAGCCCTGTGGGGCACCTGTGCTCAGTGTGGTAGTGCTCGAGGTGTTGTGGCCGACCCGAACTGACTGAGGTCTTCCGGTTAAAAAGTCCAGGATCCAGTTACAGAGGGAATTGTTGAGGCCCAGCAGGCTTCATTTTTTGATGAGCTGTTGAGGGATTATTGTGTTGAATCCTGAGCTGAAGTCGATGAACAGCATTCTAACATAGGAGTCTTTATTCTCTAGGTGGGTAAGAGCCAGGTGAAGGGTGGAGGAAATTGCATCATCCGTAGAGCGGTTTGGGCAGGTCTGTGTGGTTTTTATAGGTGGCCGCCTCTTTAAACATGTTCCAGTCTGTGTCCTGGAAGCAGTCCTGCAGTGCTAAGGTAGCATTGTCTGGCCATACCGTGATCTGCTTTTGAACCGGTTTGGCCAGTTTGAGAAGTGGTCTGTATGCTGGGGTTAGCATTGTGACACTGCCACAGTAAATCCTGTATGATAGTTCTCATCAGGGAAGACTCACTAGGGGTAAATATGTAAAAAGGTCATTATTGCTCGAGGTGTTGTGGCCGACCCGAACTGACTGAGGTCTTCCGGTTAAAAAGTCCAGGATCCAGTTACAGAGGGAATTGTTGAGGCCCAGCAGGCTGAATTTTTTGATGAGCTGTTGAGGGATTATTGTGTTGAATGCTGAGCTGAAGTCGATGAACAGCATTCTAACATAGGAGTCTTTATTCTCTAGGTGGGTAAGAGCCAGGTGAAGGGTGGAGGAAATTGCATCATCCGTAGAGCGGTTTGGGCGGTATGCAAACTGGAGCGGATCGAGTGTGTTGGGGAGGCTGGTTTTGATGTTGTGCATGACTAGCCTCTCAAAGCACTTCATTATGATTGGAGTCAGTGCTATGGGACGGTAGTCATTTAGACAGGACACAGGTGATTTTTTTGGTACCGGTATGATTGTTGTGGATTTGAGACATGTGGGGATGACTGCCTGGCTCAGCGAGGTGTTGAAGATATCTGTTAGGACATCTGTCAGCTGTTCAGCACAGTCTTTCAGTATGCGGCCAGGTATATTGTCAGGACCCGCAGCCTTGCGTGGGTTAATCCTAGATAGGGTCTTCCTTACGTCGGCTGGAGACAGAGAGAGTGCCTGGTCGTTGGGAGGTGTGGGCAGTTTTTGTGCAGGTGTGTCGTTCTGCATTTCAAACCATGAATAAAAGTGGTTGAGTGCATCTGGGAGGGATGTGTCGTCATCACAGGCCTGTGGCGGGGGCTTGTAGTCAGTGATGGTCTGAATGGCTTGCCACAGGCTCTGTGTGTCTCTGCTGTCTGTGAAATGATTGTAGATTTGATTGCCATATGACCGTTTTGCATTTTTGATGCCACAGGACAGATTGGCTCTTGCTGTTTTGAGGGCTGCTTTATCTCCTGATCTGAACACTTCATCTCTGGTTTTTAGCAGCCCACAAACCTCTGCTGTCATCCATGGCTTCTGGTTTGCACGTGTGGTGATGGTCTTGGTGACGGTCACATCATCAATGCCGTTTTTGATGTAAGCAGTCACAGTTTCAGTGTACTCCTGCAGGTCTGTGTGGTTTTTATAGGTGGCCGCCTCTTTAAACATGTTCCAGTCTGTGTCCTGGAAGCAGTCCTGCAGTGCTGAGGTAGCATTGTCTGGCCATACCGTGATCTGCTTTTGAACCGGTTTGGCCAGTTTGAGAAGTGGTCTGTATGCTGGGGTAGCATTGTGACACTGCCACAGTAAATCCTGTATGATAGTTCTCATCAGGGAAGACTCACTAGGGGTAAATATGTAAAAAGGTCATTATTGCTCGAGGTGTTGTGGCCGACCCGAACTGACTGAGGTCTTCCGGTTAAAAAGTCCAGGATCCAGTTACAGAGGGAATTGTTGAGGCCCAGCAGGCTTAATTTTTTGATGAGCTGTTGAGGGATTATTGTGTTGAATGCTGAGCTGAAGTCGATGAACAGCATTCTAACATAGGAGTCTTTATTCTCTAGGTGGGTAAGAGCCAGGTGAAGGGTGGAGGAAATTGCATCATCCGTAGAGCGGTTTGGGCGGTATGCAAACTGGAGCGGATCGAGTGTGTTGGGGAGGCTGGTTTTGATGTTGTGCATGACTAGCCTCTCAAAGCACTTCATTATGATTGGAGTCAGTGCTATGGGACGGTAGTCATTTAGACAGGACACAGGTGATTTTTTTGGTACCGGTATGATTGTTGTGGATTTGAGACATGTGGGGATGACTGCCTGGCTCAGCGAGGTGTTGAAGATATCTGTTAGGACATCTGTCAGCTGTTCAGCACAGTCTTTCAGTACGCGGCCAGGTATATTGTCAGGACCCGCAGCCTTGCGTGGGTTAATCCTAGATAGGGTCTTCCTTACGTCGGCTGGAGACAGAGAGAGTGCCTGGTCGTTGGGAGGTGTGGGCAGTTTTTGTGCAGGTGTGTCGTTCTGCATTTCAAACCATGAATAAAAGTGGTTGAGTGCATCTGGGAGGGATGTGTCGTCATCACAGGCCTGTGGCGGGGGCTTGTAGTCAGTGATGGTCTGAATGGCTTGCCACAGGCTCCGTGTGTCTCTGCTGTCTGTGAAATGATTGTTGATTTGATTGCCATATGACCGTTTTGCATTTTTGATGCCACAGGACAGATTGGCTCTTGCTGTTTTGAGGGCTGCTTTATCTCCTGATCTGAACACTTCATCTCTGGTTTTTAGCAGCCCACAAACCTCTGCTGTCATCCATGGCTTCCGGTTTGCACGTGTGGTGATGGTCTTGGTGACTGTCACATCATCAATGCAGTTTTTGATGTAAGCAGTCACAGTTTCAGTGTACTCCTGCAGGTCTGTGTGGTTGTTATAGGTGGCCGCCTCTTTAAACATGTTCCAGTCTGTGTCCTGGAAGCAGTCCTGCAGTGCTGAGGTAGCATTGTCTGGCCATACCGTGATCTGCTTTTGAACCGGTTTGGCCAGTTTGAGAAGTGGTCTGTATGCTGGGGTTAGCATTGTGACACTGCCACAGTAAAGCCTGTATGATAGTTCTCATCAGGGAAGACTCACTAGGGGTAAATATGTAAAAAGGTCATTATATATGAATGACTACCATGCCTACATGTTTGTTTATTTTTTCATGTGCAAGAGATGTTGATTTTGAAAATTCTCACATGCATTTTGTTTGAGTGGGTATTATGGGGATTTTTGTTGGCTACTAAGGACTCTTATTATGATGGGCCTGCCTATAAGGCAGGAAGGGCGGCCATTTTGAAAAGGGGGGTATGTTTGGTGACGTGGCATGCGTTGTTACCTTAACTTCAGAGTAATGGTCCAAAATGAGCACTTATTAAAAAAAGACAAGGTGTATTAGACTCATGAGCTGTTTTTCAAGTGCATGCTCTGGTCTGGGATATACAGATTCGGACTATACTCTGAGGACCTTTTTTCAGCTGGAGGATAACCTGTTTTTTTGTGGGGCCTTGAACCAGTGGATTATATTAGTACTTCTTTTGGAGGACATTTGTTTTTCTTCTTTTTCAACTGGGTTTTCGGTTTGCTGCCCACCTTAAAGCAGAAAAGGACTGAGACGACAGACTGATAAGTACTATCATTATTTTTCTTTTCTTTTGCCTTTCCTATGGACTAATGGACTGGTGTGTTGCAGCCAACGAGCCTATTTATGAACTTTCTTGCTTGGGACTATTTTGTTTGAATCTTTAAGTGTTATCAGTTTTGGTTGTGTTTGGTATTACTGTCTAACGAACAAGTAAAGGGGAACAATTTAATCAAGCTCTCCCTGTGATAATAATTCAACCTTTTTGTAAAGCGTTGTATTTGTTATAGATGGTGGCCCGTACGGGGAGCGAATATCTTAAGAAACTGTTTGAAGTTTGATATTGTACCTTTTTATATCTGAGAACTTTTTTTGTTTGTGAATTATGGATGTCCCATCAGGTAATGTTTGTGAACAGGCTGTGGCTGGTCATGATGAGTGTTCAGAGTCCCGTCCGTATCAACTTTCCCCTGGTGTTTCATACAGAGAACCATTACCAGTCATAGAATTAAGCTCTATGATGAGCGACATGTATATTGACAGTCATAGCCAGGTTGGAGGAAGTGAAGAGGATGAACCTCCATTGCCAAAACCTAGTGAAGGAATGTTGGAATCATTTGAAACTAAAATGACCCAACTCTCTTCATCCCTCCAGGTTTTGAAAACTGAGTTACAAGTGCTTAAAAGTGATTTCATGGCCTGCAATGATAGCATGGTTAACCGGGAAACCTGTTTCAGGGACGCCATTGACCAAAGGATGGAGGTACTGAAAGCTGCAATGAACAGGTCATTGTCCCATTTGGAGGCTGAGATGGTGAATTGTTTCAAGCGCCGAGATGAGCACTGGAAGAAAGAAATGGCACGCATAAAGACAACCAGTACCCCAGTTTCACCCCACCCTCTCAGTCATAGTTTTTCAGATGCAGGGTACCTTCCCTCTGCAATTTCTACTCCAGCAGCACCCAAGCCACCTATCAAACTAGATTTTCCCACCTTCGGACAACATCGTGAAACTTGCGATGTTTTAGAGTTCATTGAGTGTGAGAACTTCTTGTCCCTCAGAGCACTCACAGATGTGGAACTGCTAGCTACAATCAATGCAGTGCTAACAGGGCCTGCAAGGAGCTGGTGGGCAGCTGAAAAGTTAAATATTCACAACTGGGATGAGTTCAAACACTCTTTTACGTCTGCTTTCCTTTCTACCGATTACCTGGCTGAGTTGGAAGACCAGCTCAAGGCTATGGTTCAAGACCCAAACCAGAGTATCCGCGACTTTGCCTATGATTATAGGGCCTTGTGCCTGAGATGGAAGGACGACTTGCCAGAAGAGGAGGTGGTAAGACGAATTCTCAATAGTTGTAACCCTTCCCTGGCAAGTAGTCTAAGAGGCGCCGTGCACACCGTGGAGCAGCTGGTTAAAGTGGGATCTTTGGTGGAGAGGGACTTGAATTCAAAGAAGGATTACTGGGCTCGGGTCAACCAGCTCAAAGGAACTAATGAAGGGAAAAAGAGTGCCTCATCCCGACGTGACCAACTACCTAAGTCACCAAGTACCTCAGTTCAACATATCTCATTGATTCAAACAACCACACCCCCTCTGCTGAAAGTTGCCATAGGTGTGGGGAGTTACCATGTCGAAGCCGTTGTCGACACTGGTTCAACCTATTCCGTAATGCAGAAACGGTTATGGGAGGTTGTGAAAAACCAGAGGAACGACTGCTGCAGGGTTCAAGCAGGACATTCATGGTGGCCGATGGAAAGGCTCATGTGTCAGAGGGTAGAGCCCCTGTAGATTACGATTGGCATGGAATGGTCTGGTGCATTGACACCTATATAATGTCAGATGAACACCTGGCATTTCCTCTGATCCTTGGACTAGACTTCCTGAGACAAACGATGGTACAGTTGAACGTTGCCACTATGAGCTATGAGTTGAAGGTCAAAGGGCAAGTTAGAGTATACCCTTTTCTCCAGCAGCCTCAGTGGGAGCAGCCATGCGTTCTGAAGAGGGAACAGGTTACCTCTTTGTTCATGGCTGTACCAAAGGAGAAGGGTGGTGAGCTGGAGATAATGGCATCAGCGACTAACGTAAAGGATATCATAGCAAGGCATCCTCCAGAAATCCAACCCCTCTTAAATAAATGGGCTACGGTCTGTTCTGGAAGTCTAGGGAAAAATAATCAAGCTACCCATCGGATCATTACAACGGATGACATCCCTATGTGGTCGAAAACATATAGAGTTTCTCCCTTAAAGAAAGAGGTGATGGAAAGGGAAATTGATAGGATGATGCGAGAAGGTATTATCGAGCCTTCTCAATCCCCTTGGGCTTCTCCAGTGGTATTAGTCCCAAAGAAAGATGGAAGTCTAAGGTTCTGTGTGGATTATCGCCGTCTTAACTCCAAAACTCCCCAAGATGCCTACCCGATGCCGCTCATCCATGAAATGGAGTCATTGCAGGGTGCCAGTTATTTCAGTACGCTTGACTTAAAATCGGGATACTGGCAGGTTGAAATGGAAGAATGCAGCAGGGAGAAGACAGCTTTCATAACCCCCTTTGGGTTGTTCAATTTCTTGACCATGCCCTTCGGGCTGAAAAATGCAGGGGCTACATTCCAGAGATTGATGGAGAGAGTGTTGGGTAAGCTAAGAGGAAATGTGTGTTTTTGTCTACATAGATGACATCATTGTCTATTCCCCAAGTCAACAGCAACACTTAAAAGATCTTGAAGTGGTCTTCCAAAAATTGAAGGAGGCTAATCTTACCCTAAATCTTAAGAAATGCCACTTCATGAAATTATTTTTTGGGACATGTGGTGTCCAAGCAGGGAGTAAAAGTTGACTCGGACAAGATCGCGGCCATTAGGGAGTACCCAATCCCGCAAAACCTGTTGGAACTTCAGAGATTCTTGGGGTTGGTTGGGTGGTACCACAAATTTATTCCCCACTTTTCAGAACTGGCTGTCCCATTGAACCACCTCAAGAGGAAAGGGGTGAAGTGGGCATGGACCGAAGAAACCCAGTTAAGCTTTGAGAATCTCAAACATGCTTTGCAACATGCCTGTATACTTGCTCAACCTGATCTGTCGCAACCCTTCCAGGTCCAGACGGATGCTAGCTCAGTTGGCCTGGGGGCGGTTCTAACTCAGAACATCGGAGGAGATGAAAAGGTGATTGCATATGCCTCGAGGGGTCTGAGGGGAGCAGAGTTGAACTATTCAACCTCGGAAAAAGAATGTCTTGCAGTGATATGGGCTGTCGAAAAGTGGCATCACTACCTGGAAGGAGTTCCATTTGTGGTGTGTACGGACCATGCTGCTTTGACCTGGGCGTTTAACTCTTCCAAAACTACGTCTCGGCTGATGAGATGGACCTTAAGGCTCCAGCGTTTTCACTTCCAGGTACAGTACCGAAAGGGAAGGATGAATGTAGTGCCTGATGCCTTGTCAAGAGCTCAAAATTGCAATGTCTCCTTGGCAATGTATGTTGACAACAAATCCTCCCATTGGAATTTGGATAGTTATAGCATAACAGAGATGTGGTCCGCGTATCCGAGGTGGGGGCGGGGTTCGGCTTTGTATGCGTTTTTCACTGTTGTGTAAACAAAGTCCAGTGTGTTATTTCCCCTTGTTGCAAAGTTCACATGTTGGTAGAACTTTGGTAAAACTGTCTTTAAGTTAGCGTGGTTGAAGTCGCCGGCTATGATGAAAAAGCCGTCGGGGTTATTTGTTTGTTGTTCGCTGATGGCGCTGTACAGTTCACGAAGCACGTCCTTAGCATTTGCACATGGGGGAATGTACACTGCGACAATAACAATGGCCGTGAACTCCCGCGGCAGATAGAACGGTCGACATTTCACAACCATAAACTCGACCAGCGATGAACAGTGTTTTGATAATACCGCAGCATTGTTACACCATTCTTTGTTGATATACACGCACAAGCCGCCCCCGTGAGTCTTACCAGACAGTGATGAATCTCTGTCCGCTCGGCAACAGGAAAGTCCGTGAAGCTGAATGGCGGAGTCCGGGATGTTGTCGTTTAGCCATGTTTCAGTGAAAACAAACACACAACAATCCCTTGTGCAAATGTGCAATACAGTATACTGTGGACTTAGGGGCTGCCGCTTTTCTGTTGTTTGTTTATTTTAATTAATGTTTGTTAATATAACCTCGTTACACAGGGATGTGCAAGAGATATGCATAGCAGCAATGATGGAGAATAGTGGGTATCTTACTGTTTGTTAAATTGAGTCATGTTGATGTTACGAGTTTGAGTTTAGGAGCCTGATGGCCTGAGGGAAGAAGCTCCTCCTAAGTCTCTCAGTTTTTGCCATCATGCTCCTGAAGCGCTTGCCAGATGGCAGTAGAAAGAAAAGACGGTTACCGGGGTGATTTGAGACCTTGATGATTTTAGCAGCTCTGCTTTTGCAGCGTTTGAGGTAGATGTCCTGCAGAGAGGGGAGAGCAGACCCTGAGATGCACTCAGCTAAGCGCACGACTCTTTGCAGAGCTTTGCAGTCCTGATTTGAGAAGTTACTATACCACACTGAGATGCACTGAGTCAATACACTTTCTATGGCCCCTGAATAGAAAGTTTTCAGGATTGCTGGTGAGACCCTGAATTTCCTCAGCTGCCGCAGATGGTACAGTCTTTGCCTGGCTTTCTTAACCTGTGTTTGAATGTGTGCAGTCCAAGTCAGGTCCTCGGAGATGTTTACACCGAGGTACTTGAAGCTGCTCACCCTCTCCACAGGGGTCCCACGGATCATAAGAGGAGTGTAGGGCCGCTGCTGTCTCTTGAGGAAATGAGGAAATCTTGAATCCAGTTGCAGAGAGAAGAGTTTAGGTCGAGGTCTGTGAGTTTATCAGCTAGCTTCATGTTTAAATAAATATCAACGTCACAATGTTCCCATCATGCACTTGGGCATGAATAATTAATAAGGTACATATTTTTTTCTGTTTTCAAGATGCATTTACACTGTTTTATGGTTGCTGTTGTTGTTAGATTAAGTAACTTGCTGTTTTATGACATCTGGAGCTCTTTTTTTTACTCAAAATGACCCATTCATACTCAAACTCTATCCAATGATTGTCACCGTCATTGTGTATCATATGCCGAGTACTCAGGTGTCTGCGTTCATTCAGTTAATAACTCTATTGAGTCAACATATTACCTTAATACACACCGAGCAGTCTGCTTGCTTACATGAATGATTGTAATTTAATCTCATGCTTTATAGGCATTTTTTTCAAAAAAGTTAAACTGATTGAGTGAAATGTACTTGAGTTTTGCAGGATAAACTTAAAATACTTAAATAGAAATTACTTATCAAACTCTACTTGACCACGTTAAATAACTTAAGTACATTTGACTTAAATTACGCATTTAAATTAAACAATATGCATGCAAAAACTTGCAAAATAAAGTTAATTGAACTTGTTTTTTCAGTGCAATAAATCTGAGTGAAGTTATGCACATTACGGCGGTCATTTCTGATGACATAGTCACACTGATCTGACCAGATGTAATCAGCACATCTTTTACCTGCGCCAGATGAAAAGATCAAAATATGAAACAGAGGCAGAGAGAGAAAGAGATTTTCCTATACGTTTTATTTGCTATAAAGACCAAAATAGGCAGATTTCATTATAAAATGTTTCAAATGGGGTAAAAACCTAATAATGAAAACATTTTTGACAAAAGCTACACAAGATTAAAAGATACAGCTTTAGCCAATTCAATTTTCTTTCGCTGAACCCAGAGATGTATTTGCACAATAAAAGGAGCTAATATAAGTTAGCCCTTAAGCCCTGGAGATCTTTGAGAGCGAGAGAGATATAAAATTATAATAAAAGAATATATATTTATATATATATATATATATATAGAGAGAGAGAGAGAGAGAGAGAAAGTGAACTTTGGTAGAAGAAAACTCTAGAGGACACCTGAGGTAGAAAAGACTGGAATAAAACAGCAATAGACAATCTTCACATAAAAAGTACCACCAAGTGACAAGAAACCGCTTCGTTTCATACAGGTCAGTTCACCCCCGATCCGAACCCATGAAATAACAGAACAATAACACACAGTGAGCAACAAGCTGGTTGAGATGATCGAACTGAAAAACTCAAGTAATACTGATTAGATGCGATGAAGCTGACTGAAACGGACACCTTTCCAGTATATAAGACAAGAGTGCATAACTTTAAAGCTTTTAGAAAGGCATAGACAAAGAAAATACACCCAAATGCAGGAACAAAATAAGTATTTATGATGAAAAAAAATTAAGTAAAATACATTTAGCTACCAAAATTCATATTTACATCTGAACTCTTCAAGCTTGATCAGCCTTTAGCATTAAATAACTTTAAAATGTTAAAACTCTGAGATTTGCATGAAGGGAGTCCAAATAAGTCCAAACCTTTCAACCTAAACGGCGACGGCGCTTGAAGAGCTACAGTTCATACACATGACATGTCTTCAGAACATGCATGATGTTAACTGTTTTTGGGAAAACAATGTTTACGAGCACTAATATCATGAGCTAAATATGAGCCCTCCACCGGCATGCTCAACAGCACGAAACAGAGTAAATAACATGTGAGGAAATACTCAGGTGCAGGTGCCGAATACTCATTTAGGAAGCTTAAAGGGACAGTTCACCCAAAAATGACAATCTTGTCATGATTTACTCACCCTAAAGTATTTCCAAACCTGCATGAATGTGTTTGTTCTGAACCCAGAGGAAGATATTTTAAAGAAAGTTTGTAATCAGGCTGTTTTGGGGCACCATTGACTTCCATAGTAGGAAAAAAATTACTATGGAAGTCAATGGTGCCCCAGAACTGCGCTGTTTCCCAAATTCTTCAGAATATCTTCCTTTGTGTTCAGCAGAACAAACACATTCATACAGGTTTGGAAATACTTTAGGGTGAGTAAATGATGACAGGATTTTCATTTTTGGGTGGACTGTCCCCTTAAGTCGGATTTCCGTGAATGTGAACCGCACCAAAAACACGGCTGAGCGATTAAAAGCTGAAATCAAGAGTCAAATCACAACATTAAAACTGAAATGGAGTTGGAGAGCAGAAAAGATGTTCCAGTGAGACTTTCCAACAAGTACAATCAGTTACAGATCACAGACTAAAATTGGGTGACAGCTTTGAAAAGGTTCCCGATTACACCCGAACAAGTAAAAGCAGACACTTATACATCTCCATACCGGCATCATAAGCATTCACATTCAGCGGTGTGCTAGCTCAACTAGCAAAGATTTGTCTTTCGTGGTGTAAAACAAATCACGAGGTCCGACACGAACCCACTAAAACCAAAAGTGTTAAAATGTGAGGAGATTTCCTCCGTCTCTCTGCTACTAAAGACGACCAGAACAGAACTTAAAAACAGACATGGCGCTTTCATACAGACACTCACAAGTGCTAGCGGGTTTTTGCATCCGGTATCGAGGCTACAGCGTTCTTCAGTGACTGTGGCTAGAGAAAGACAGAAGAGCTTCAGTAGTCTGAGCTCTACCAGCTGTGGCGGAGGACCGGGTGCTTCAGTAGCTCTCGGGAGGGCGGCCGGTCGGAGGGCTGGAGCTCCAGGCAGCGCAGGGTGACGTCCCGCAGGCCTGGGGACAGCTGGGGGGGGATCGTGGGCGCTGTGGTCGTGCTGGCGATCTGGGAGAGGAGAGGTGGGTCGGTAGAGTGGATTAGTTTGCTACTGAACGACACATTTAAAGTGAAAAGTGAGTTCAAATACACACAAATCTATTCTAATGTGTCATTGTTGCATGTTATAGGTAACTACTATTATAATACCAATTGAGAGTTCACATTGACAGGTGATCTGACCAATCAGAACGTAGTAGGGGTTGAACGACTTCTGATTTTTTAAAGTCGACTTTTATGTGATGAAAGTCGAGTCGACTAGTCGCTGATGACGTCATTAATGAACAAATAAGTCTGGAGCTGTGTCAAACACATTATGCACAGATATGAAATATGACACAGCGCTGCCCACATGACTATTGCTCCTATAACAGCTTATTTTTTATCAGTTCTTTAGTCTTTGGGTCGTTATATTTCTCACAGATTCCTGCTCATTCTAAATCAGATACAGATAAGTAGTACAGTAAAGATTACATTCATATGAATGCATGCATTAGTGAGAGCGGTTGCGAGTGAATTAATTCTACCTGCAGCGTCTCTCTCTACTAGTAGTGAAGCTGTGGGATTTAGTTATTAAGAAATATATGCTTGAACTTTTCAGTTTCTAAGCTATTTTACAGAGAAATCACAGAACAGTGTTGACGATACATTTCCGCGCTGAATGATTCTGTGCGCGTGATGTATTGTACACGCTACTGTCTGTAGCTATGTGTGTGTGATCTGCGCGCGATGTATTGTACGCGCTACTGTCTGTAGCTATGTGTGTGTGATCTGCACGTGATGTATTGTACGCGCTACTGTCTGTAGCTATGTGTGTGCGATCTGCGCGTGATGTATTGTACGCGCTACTGTCTGTAGCTATGTGTGTGCGATCTGCGCGTGATGTATTGTACGCGTTACTGTCTGTAGCTGTGTGTGTGATCTGCGCGTGATGTATTGCACGCCCTACTGTCTGTAGCTGTGTGTGTGCGATCTGCACGTGATGTATTGTACGCGTTACTGTCTGTAGCTATGTGTGTGCGATCTGCGCGTGATGTATTGTACGCGTTACTGTCTGTAGCTATGTGTGTGCGATCTGCGCGTGATGTATTGTACGCGCTACTGTCTGTAGCTGTGTGTGTGATCTGGGCGTGATGTATTGTACGCGCTACTGTCTGTAGCTATGTGTGTGTGATCTGAGCGTGATGTATTGTATGCGCTACTGTCTGTAGCTATGTGTGTGTGATCTGCGCGTGATGTATTGTACACGCTACTGTCTGTAGCCATGTGCGCGTGATCTGCGCGTGTTGTATTGTTCGCGCTACTGTCTGTAGCTTTGTGCGGGTGATCTGCGCGTGATGTATTGTACGTGCTACTGTCTGTATCCATGTGTGTGCGTTACAGTGCTGCAGCGCATTAGATTAGAACGAGATTAACTTACCTGTACAATAAACTGTTTAAAACCTGCATTCTGCCGTTTAATTTCCAGCATCCAGTAATATAATAACACGTCTTGTGGAGCCATCCTCAGGCCTCAGGCCATCCAATACTTGAAAAAAGAATGGACTTTTTTCTTCAGTAGAACAGTAAAGAAGATTTTTAGTTGAAACCGAGGTCCTCAGTGAAACTGAGTTTTGACTGAGTAACCGCTTGAGCCGTGAACCGTTTCAGATGCTTCAGTCTGATTTGGTGAGCTGGTTCAACTAGTTCACTAAAGAAGAACCGGTTCATTCAAGAACCGCTCATCACTCTGGCTCTGGATTACAGGTAATAACGCTGTAAATAATATTCAGTTTCTTGCACAAACCGTTCATTTCACTTCATAAGACCGCAGTATATCACCAGGAGCCACTGGTATTTAATTGTGTGTTTCCTTGATATTGTATTTTTGAGTCTCAAAAATGATGGTAGCCACTGACTTGCATTAGTATGCCAAATTCCAAGGCCTTGGGTCTCTTTAATGCATACTTTGTGGGGCAAAGAAACCACACCGCGAAATGGGCTGATGGCACAATAGGTGGCTCAGTGTAATAGTAATATATGCGAAGTTTAATGGTTTCTCATGTGCACAAAAAAGTCTGTCTATTTATTATTTTTGCAAAGGTCCTTGAGGCTATGTAATACGGAGCTAAGAATATCGTGAGAAGAACACAAAAATGCGTACAACCTGCATTTTGCATAATTAAAAAGTGCACTTTGAATTCATTCAGACGTGTTTGACAATCACTAAAGAATCACTAAACAGCTGCCATGAACACACTTCTTGTACGATACATTTATTTTCATTAAATTCTTAATTTATTATAAAAAACAAAATGGGGGAAGGGGGGGAGAGTCTGGAAACACAAATATTTTCCATACTCCGCTTTCTTTTTTCCATAATTTTCCATACACTTCCAAAACCCCTAGGAGCCCTAATAACGAAACTGGTTTTTGATCTTAACCTCACAAGTTTTCCATTCTTTAAAGCATTAAAAATAATGTACTTTTTTTTGGAGAAATTATATTTCATTCATAAGTTATGCTGTCAGGACTCAAATTCTTAAAAAAAAAAAAAATACATGAATCAATAGGCATGCATAGGCAAAAACAATATTTTTTTATTTTACCAAACTTTGTATAAAGATTATTCTTCAACTATGTTATAACAGAATGATTCGATATACAATTTTTATCTCTGCAAAATTGCCATAAACGGTTCTCTCATTATATACACAATATATCTATAAACTAAATATAATTTGCATATGAATGTGTTTTTGGGGCAACATGTAATGAAAAAATAACTGTAATAATGGGGGTAATAATTGACCAGATTTTCATAATAATATATAATATTTCATAGAATATTCAAATTTAATTTATTTCCCTATTCATTTGTTATGTCTCCCAAAATGCATAATAAACATGCTTTTAGTCCCGATGTCCTCATATGAGGACATGTATGAAATCAACGTCCTGTTTCGTAACAGAAAGTCATATTTTGAGTTGAAACCCCATAACATTTTCCTGAGATGTTGATTTATGACTCACAATTAAAATTTGACAGATTTAAATAATTACAAAATATTATCATATTTCCATAAGAGTGTCACTACATTAATTTCAGACATTTTTGAAGACCAAGGAAAGGGAGTGGTCATGGTGAAACATCCAATCATTTGGTATCTCTGAAAAGCCCTGAATGTGCTCTGTACAGGACATCCAGACTTACAACTGTGGAATGTATGGTCTCAAAATATGATGTCCTCATATGAGGCCGCAGGGTCTTAAGAGATTAAGACATGTGCACACACGGTTCCATTCTCACCTTGAAAATGAGTGCCAGGTGGTTGGAGTGTTTCTCTGCATTCCAGGGCGGCTTCGCACAGGACATCTCGATAATAGCACAGCCCACACTCCAGACGTCACAGCTGCGACCGTACTGCTGCCCTCTCAGCACCTGCAGGCACAGAAATGACCATCACAATCCCTCATATGAGACTTGAGACGCACAGACCATTTAATATAGCTGCAAGAAAAAAAAAAATTTTTTTTTTTTAAATATAAAAATCTAAAGCAGCTGCCATTAAGCAGCAGGTTGTCCCTGATCTGTCCTCTTCATAGAACTCGGATAACGGGGGGAGATTCTGTCATCTCTCATTAATAAGCGAGTGATTTACTCCTTGAATGCACAGTCACCCTCGCAGCATGAGCGTGATGGCTACACACTCTGTGCTCAGCTCTATAAATTTCCAAAATAAAAGCCCCTCAGAATCACTGCAACTCGGCACAGTATCTCGTCTCAAATGAGCCCCAGTACACTTACTGTCGATAATTCTCTGACATTTCAGAGTTATTAGCTATGGAGGGCCAAACAGGACAAAACTGTGCTACAAAGTTTGAATCTGAAATCCTGTAAAAAACCTAAAAAGCATCAAGAGGTCCACTTCTACATTGTCAGTTTGAATGATACTGCATGAATTAAAAGTTATCTGCTTCATTTATAAGTACAGGCATGTAGAGAACTCTGCATATATACAACACGCATTGTATTCTATAATGTTGTTTCTGTCGCTTTAGTTGATTTTGTGAGTTAACCAGCTAAAATAATTGACTTACTGACAGTACATTTAAATTAAAATGCCAAAACAAAACAAATTAAACGATGACATCAGCCAACCATTCAAGTGATGAACTGATCCAATTCACACGTTTTATTTCTCCACACCATGTATTGTGAAGTGAGGGCGCATTGGTGCACAACTTTCCTTGCCCTCTAAGCTCTGGACATTTAAATATCTTTCCACAAAACCGTGGTCAAGTCAGGTGACCTCTCTGTGTGGTGTTCATAGTTACATGACCAGTCAGGAAAACAGGACAAAGAGGATTTAGATCTCAGAGTAACTTGAAATGAAAGTAAATTGCAGTTCTTATAAGGCAGCAACAATTGGCCGACCCCTTAATTCCTTGTTGTTATTGTGTGTCCAAACTCTGTTTAATTAGGAAGCAGTTCAGCTGGCCCTGTCTCCACTGGCAGCGCATTCATTACTGAAACCTCTTCAAACTGAACAAGCTTTCTTTTGTCTGGGAAGGTCTCTTTTTCTCACAGTCTCTTATTTTCCAACCAAACCACCAGAGCTGAGCGCAGTCTGAGCAGGCTAACTTCTTTAAGTAGTTGAATTAAATAGACCCAGGCAAAGTGACTATTGTGCACCTCAGTTTAAACCAGATGGATGTCTCTGCTGCATTGACATATCAATAAATATTGCAAACAAAAGAAACATTTCCACTGAAACATGCTGTCCAATTTGAATGCAAGTAGCTTTAATATTGTGTGTGAGATTTGAGCTAAACCACACATGCAACACGAAACACAGTCTGTTTAAACACTTAAATGTAGTGAAGAGGCAGGTTTTGCATTTTTAGATTCACATGTTTACCTCAGGAGCCATGAAGGCAATGGTTCCCAGGAGCTGGCCCTGAAACTCCCCCGCACCGGTGCCTTTTGAAGCCAGACGTGCCGCTGCCCCAAAATCAGCTATCCGCAACCTCTGGCCTGTGCTGTCTATTAGTAGATTGGCACCTGCAATGATCATAAGAAGACTGAGTATAGAAACATGCAATAAAGCGCTGCTACTGCCAATGTAGAGAGCGAAATGTAGCTTATTTGAAATGCATTCTGGGATTGCCCCAAGCAATGCCACCTAACATTTTGGCCAAAAATCTGCAAAGGTAGAGTATTTTTGCTTCCAAGTTTTGGAGTTTTTGAGTACTAGGGAGTGCATCTACTGTATGATGCTGTCCCAGTAGGCAGTAAGGTACCCGATTAGTTTGGAAACAGAGCTTAAAGGGGACATAACACACACAGTTTCACCCAATCTCATGTTAATATTAGAGTACCTATAGAGTAGCACTGCATCCTTCATATCTCCAAAAAATCTTTAGTTTTATCATATTTATAAAAGAAAGATACAGCTTTACGATTCTTTCCGAAAACAGCCGAGCTCCTGGAGGCGTGCCGTGGGCGGAGCTAAAGAGTGACGAACACTTGAGCGCGATCGCCAACAAAACAGAAACATGTGATGCCGTTTCACTGACCGTCTGCGGTTCTGAATCATGACCGGATCTTTTATAGATGGGACCGCTCCATCTTTCAGTATCATACGCGTCGAACTGGGCCTTGTTTATAAAACGTTCGTCAACAAACACTTGAGAAACTCCGTTGCTGCCCCGGAAAAACAAACTGCATCCGCTGTTTACATAACGCTGGGTTCTTCGGGAAGCTGAACAAGGCTATCTTTCCCTCACAACCAAAAACACACTTCTTTAGAGACATTCTTCCCGAGCGAGTCCCGTGCAGCCGGATGAAGCTCTCGCTCCGGTCGATGCGTGCACGAGCGCGTTCTTCCAGGAGAAATGCCCATATAAGGAGTTCCACCCTCGTTTACGTCAGCAAGAGCCGCGATAAAAAAAAACTCTCCGAAGCTTGTACGAACCCGGAAGTGAGATTTTGGGCACAGAAATACTCTGTTATACGTCCAAATAGTTTTTTGAAACTTTGTCCATGCTTAGCATGAGAATCCAACTCTTTAACAGTGTAAACAACTCAAGGAGTAAATAGCACTGTACCCCCCCTCCCCCTCCCTTAAAACACACCCAAAAATGTGAAAAAGTCACTGCCTTCTACATCTATTAACACAAGATGACACAAAGTAGGAAGAAAACTCCTAGTACAGAGACAGTAGCAGTGTTTGCTGTGGCCAAGCTCCGGTAGCTTACCTTTGATGTCGCGGTGGATGATCTGGTTCTCGTGGAGGTAAGAGAGACCTCGTAGGAGCTGCTCGGTGTAGTTGATGATCACACCCTCCTTAAAGGCACCATACTTATTTAAGAGATGAGACACAGAGCCACCTAAGAAAACAGAGTCAGAGTATTACATTCATGGAATAGGGCAAAATAGGGCACACCGGCTATTAGTGATTCTTATAAAGAGGAAAGTACATTTATGCATTTATCAGACGCTTTTATCCAAAGCGACTTACAGTGTATTCAGGCTATACATTTTGTGTCAGTATGCGTGTTCCCTGGGAATTGAACCCACAACCTTTTGCGTTGCTAACGCAATGCTCTACCACTGAGCCACAGGAACATTGTGTAGCCAAAAAGTAGCCAAAATGATCCCAACATTACTTATGGTATGATCACATTTACCATAGTTCTGTCATTTTTGAGGTGGAAATCCATCAAATTCAATAAGAACGAATCCACGCAATTGAGAATTTGTGTGAGGATAGATTTAGTAATAGCTTTAAGTTAGTCATGCGGATGCACCAACCATGACCAAGAGAAAACTGCTTGGTTTGAAACTGATAAATGGATCCATTTTGCCAACAAAATTTCACATACAGCAGGTCAAATAAGTTTTGAACACGTCACCATTTTACCCAGCAAATATATTTCTAAAGATGCTGTTGACTTAATTTTCACCAGATGTTGGTAACAACCCAATTAATCCATGCATACAAAGAAAACAAAACAAACAAGTTCAGAAATTAAGTTGTGTAATAAAAATAAATGACACGGGAAAAAGTATTGAGCTACTGAAATGTATTTAATACTTTGTACAAAGCCTTAGTTGGTAATGAGAGCTTCAAGACGCCTCCTGTAGGAGAAACTATCGCATGCATTGCTCAGATGTGACTTTTTCTTCAAATCTTGAAGGTTTTGTGGTGTCTTCTATGAACTCTGATCTTTATTTCTTATTTTCTATTGGATTCAAGTCCGATGATTGCTTGGCTATTCTAGCAGCTTTATTTTCTTTCCCTGAAACCAGTCGAGAGTTTCTTTGGCTGTGTTTGGGATCGTCTTCATCATCCTGGTACTGTAGGTGTTGGGACTGAAGCTAATATTAATTTCCACTGACAGGAATTGCTTTCTAATCACTGATAGATTTCAGTTGGTGTCTTGGCTTTCCATGCCTTATAGCACCTCGTTTTCTTCATGTGTTCAGTACTTTTTCCCTTGTCATTACATTTATTACACAACTTAATTTCTGAACTTGTTTGTTTTGTTTTCTTTGTATGCATGGATTACTTGGCTTGTTACCAACATCTGGTGAACATTTCAAGTCAACAGCACGTTTAGAAATATATGTACCGTGTTCAATACTTACTTTACCCACTGTAAGTGTCTGCACCTTTACTCTCTGCATGATTGTGGACAACCAACCTGCCATCCACTCCACAAACAGGTTGTAGTTGTTCTTCTCACAGGTTGCCCCAAGCATCCGGATGATGTTGGGGTGGTTAAGGAGACCCATCATACGAATCTCCTCTCGTAGTGTCTCCACCACCTCTTCCTGCTCAGAGGAGGTGTTCCTCACATACGTCACCTGAGGAATAAAAATCACAGTTAACTCTGCATACGGTATGTTCTGTCATTGCTGCTAAAAACAAAACCCACTCAGCCCTGTTTGTGTCCATATTTAGTGCCTTTGTATACGTCAGGGGTCTGCAACCCTGCTCCTGAAGGACTACCATTCTGCAGAGCCCAGCTCCAACCCTAACCAAACACACCTGAAGCAGCTCATCAAGGTGTTTAGGATTACTGGCGCAGGGTTGGAGGTGAAGTCTGCAGGAAGGTAATCGTCCAGGAACAGCGTTGGCTAGCCCAGGTATCTACTTTTTCCTAAAGAGCCTACTGCGTTTTAAATCATGGGAGGCACTTCTGTTTTGGGGAAGTTCGACTTAAAAAGACAGCAAAAAATAATTTCAGATCATAAGATTGCACTACAAATAATCCTTATTTGTTATTTTGATTGAATATGGGTTGTACATTTTCACTCATTTTCAAGAAGTCAGGAGAATAACGTTATGTTTGATATATTAATGTGACGTTATATAACAATTATATCTTTCACTCTTTTCCACCCACTGCATTATTTGCATGTTTCCTTTGTATTCTGCTGTAAGTAATTGAAAAAAGACAACATATAGCCTACTGTGCATCTGTGGTCTGCACTCTCGATTTAATTTACGATATAAACCATGAATATTTCCCTGGAATGCACCAAGCAGCTTTCATTTTTCTCCCCAAATCCTCATTTCTCTTTCCAGGTTTGTTTTCACACGGATGCTGTAAAATATAATCCTTACAAAATATAGACATATTACTATAATGATATTTAACACGTCTGAAATATTGCTGCTGATAGAAGGAGAATCTTTAGGAGTTATAATAATCTTTATTTTCTATAGCGCCTTTAAATTTTACTTCTCAAAGCGCCTTACATAAGCTAATAAAACATCAAAATACAGCATATAAAAATACAAATAATCAAAATAGAAAGAAAACATGTATTCAAAACACAAAAAAGAAAAAGAGTATAAAGTAAAGGCATCCCTAAATTCATGGTGTGTTGAAAGTAATTTGTTACGCTTTTATGCTTTTACATAACACTTCCTTTTAATGATCGATGGTTAAAGGGTGAGTAAAATAATGTCTCCTCATTGTATCCAGTTTTTGACAATGCTTCTTATTGCGTTCATACAGCAAACCTTTTGCTGATAATTTACAGTGTAAGCCGAAGTTACTCCCATAATTTGCGCAAAGGATCATGGGCATTAGGAGAAAGGTAGATAGCTTCTCACTATTGTTATAACTGACCAGAGAACTTTGTCTAAAAGCATTTATGGATAATTTTGTCCGATTTGCATTTCAACTAACACCCAGATCCTACCTAAGCGTGTTAGAAAAGAGCAAAGGCTTGTCTGAGAAAATGGTGGACATCAAAATTTGCTAAGGTAGGACTGGTCAGTAACGTTTTTCAAAGATGAGGCTTGCAAACTTAAGATCACAAATTGGATGGTGATAATCTCATATGAAGTGCTGTGCCGTGTAAGACAGATATTCTCACCTGTTTGACAGCCATCAGAGTGCCAGTGTCCACGTCCTGAGCCTGGTAACATGACGAGAAGGCACCCAGGCCAATCTGCTGACCTTTTAGCCATTCCATGCCCTCCCGGTATGGCTGCTTCGCTTTGGTATGACCAGGCAGAGTCTCTGGTGTCTGACCATGAAAAGCAAAATGGGGAAAAAATGAAGCAAAAGACACTGTTTGATCGTAAAATTATACACAAGATATATTACAGTCAAATCTCTAACTTTAAGGGGTACAAAAGCTTGTCACTAAGTAACATCGTTGTACCTTATTTACTGCTAAAAGGTTAATTGTAGCACCTTTTTAGGACATATTACTTCTTATAGCGAAAAGTAAATAAAGTGACGCAAAGGCCATGTATGGTAAATTTGTCCTCTGCATTTCATCCATCCAAGCACTGTTCATTAACTTCCCCTACTGGTACTGAGACTTAAACCTGCGACCTTCACAGTTTATAAGTCTGAGTCTTTAACCATTAAGCCACAACTGTCCCTATAATAGTAGATAAGATACAAAGTTGTCCTGTTAAGGATACTGCTCCAGTGACATTCTTGTACCCCTAAAGGCCGGGACACACCAAGGCGTTGGGCCGACGGCGAGCGACGGTCGGGCTAGTTTGTCCGATTACAACATGCGTCGGGGCTGTCGGGACCATCGGCAAGAGAGAGAAAACTCGGATTGGATGTTCAGTTTAGCGAACGATTCGGTGCCTGAGAATTAAAGCGAAAGTGATGAAAACAAGAACGTAAATGAAGGCAGTGAAAAAAAGGTTTAAATGTTACGTGATATTTCCCAATCACTCTAATACACGAATGTTTTCATAACAACATGAGCCGCTTAAAATTATTACAGTTATCAACGTTACTGATATTCAAAATGGTAAGCAAGCGCTGATTTGTTTACGTTTTGTACATCTGCGTTTATCTCATACCTTTGTTTTGGTTTCTCCTTTTGAATGACGAATATATACTATTGATAGCTGCTGATATGGATAGTTATTTCCTCTCATGCACGTGTTAGTTTGCCGTCGACTGTAGTCAGTGCGGTGTGTTCAAACGCAGCTTTTTGGTCCGACGCTGCCGTCGGCTTTCGTCGCAGCTAGTTCTTTGAAATCGGATTGGTGTGTCCCGGCCTTAAAGGTAAAGTGGGCAAAATTATTAGAACGGTAGTATTTTCAGCAGCTATAAATGGTTTTAAGTCAGTTATTTCTATATTTTGCTGTAGTGTGTCAGTAGTAAATATCGGTTTACCTTTCCAAACATTCATTTTGCAATTAATTGTAATAATCCAGTAAGATTGTTGTGCTCCACAGAGATCTGATCTGATCATCATCCAGTCTGTCTGGAATGACATGAAGAAACTGAGACAAACTAAATCTGGAAGAACTGTGGCAACGTCTCCAAGACACTTCAAGAAGCTACCTGCAAAGCTCCTGAGAAACTCAGCTCAAGTGCACCGAGGGCAAACGCAGCTTTAAACAAAAAGGATGCTCACAGAAATTTTTTATTTAATTGAGTTAATATAAATTAATTGATAAAGAAAATATATTTATGACATTTTTGACAGCATCCTCATTTTACAGCATTTTTACCCAAGTGCCTAAAACGTTTAACAGTACTGAAGCTTTGCAGGTGGGTTTCTTGAAGCGTCTTGAAGCGTTGCCACATTTCTTCTGGATTTAGTCCGTCTCAGTTTGTTCTGTTTCTTCATGTCTTACTAGACAGACTGGACGATGACCAGTTCACATCTCTGTGTGGAGCACTGGCTGTTGTCAGGCAAAAATCTCATTGGATTATTACAATTAATGGCAAAATTGAATGTTTGGAAATGTAAACTGATATTTCCTACACAGTCACTACAGCAAAAGATAGAAATAACTGACTTGGAACCATTTTTTTTTAGCTGTGATGGTGAAAATACTAGTGTTATAATAATTTGGGCCACTGTACAGTTTTTGCATTTCTTTTTTGTGACAGTGTACAAACAATTCACCCTCATATTTGGGCTAAGTTTACTATGATCGTGAACTTACATCCACCTGAATAATGATCACGTCCTCTCCTTTCTCCACCTGTAACTGCGGGATAACAGGCAAGGCGTCTTGCGACTCAGACATGGCCATGACCACCGCCAGCGCCTCCTCTTCCTCAGCTTCCATCTTCTCCTTGCACTTCTGGTTCTGGGTCACGTCCTCGCTGTACGTGTCGTCGCTCGTGTTCGTCTGCTCCGGTGACAGCACCGCCACTTCGGACTGGAAGGTGACTGTGCTGTCTGCCGCGGGGATGGAGGGCTCCAACAGGTCCTCCACGCTGGAGCTGAGATCGGCCGAGGCGTCCAGACCGTGAAACTTCTCCACTGGAGTGAAGACTGAGTCCTCGCTGGGGATGAGAGCGGATCCACCGCTGCAGACCGCGTCGTCTCTGGACCGGACCTCCTGAAGATCTAGCTTCATGCTGCTCTTCGTTCCTGGGCTTAAAGCTTTAGCTCCTTCGGATGAGGCAGAGGGACAGAGGCGAGAGGGTCTGGGCCAGTGGATCTGACTCAATGGTCGAGCTTGGGTAAACACGGGCGAAGGCAGCTTCTTCGGCTCCTTACAAACGCCCCCGTTGAGTTCCTTCTGCAGAGGCAACTTGTGCTGGGTATTGAGTAAGGACTGGGTGAGTTTGTTGGGCACAAAACTCTGCGGCAGGGCTTTGAGATCTTCTGGAGGGAAGGCAGATGCATTGGCCATGGACAGAGAAGGAAGGGTTGGGGGTTGACCGGATGACGGAGAGTTCAAACACTGACTCACGGGTCTGTTTTGGGCTTGAATAGGGGGCTTTGGAAGCTCAGCAGGGCTTGTGACGACGTTTGAGAGTCTCTCGGTTATATCATCCAAAGAAGCAGAACTGGCTTTTGGCACATTGGTGCTGGGCTGCTGTAGATCAGGGGTGGTAGAGTTTCTTTCGGTGGTGCATGGAGAGTTATGTGGGGCTGAGGGTTCGAGGAAAGCACTGGAGTGTGAACTGTGCTCGGTCTGTAGGTCGTCGAGTCCCAGATGGATGGAGTCCAAGATGTCCATCTCCTCTGCGATGGCCAGGAGACGCCGGCGCATGCGGGCGTAGTGAGTGGAGCTGGTGACGTTCAGCATGTCCAGGAGCTTAACGAAGACATGAGGCACACGTGCTACCATACGGGCGGCGCTCAGGAAGACGCGGCGAGAGAGTTTACCCACCATGGAGTGAGAGTTATCGATGGACTGCAGCGCGAAACTCAGAAGAGGCAGCAGCTTATGATACCTACAAAGAAAAAAATAAATGCAATAAAATACAGTAAAGCACATTGCATAACGAGAGTGCAAACCGGTTTCCTTAACTTTTTTTAAATAAAAAAAACTGAATATTGACTTATGACCTATGTTCAGAGTTGGGGGTAACGAATTACAAGTAATACGAGTAAAGTAATCAGATTACTTATTTCAAGTAACTATTAAATTAATGCATTACTTTGAAATGTACAACAAAATGTGCTACTTTTTCCAAGTTTTTTTTTTACTTTTTCATTTTGCAATTTATTCACTGACACCTCTCATGTCCTGTATTGAGAGAAATTGGGAGTAAGTGCAGAGGCAGGCTCACGTCCTTCAGTCAGAGGCTTATTAATCTCACTTTTGGTGTGAAAGGGTAAAATATAACTACGTTTTTTGTTATTAAAAAACAAATTAGCAAGCCCAGCTCAGGTGGCAAAGTAACGTAATGCATTATTTTCCATAAAAATGAATTAAGTAACAAATTTACCTCTATGGAGTAACGCAAAATTGCAATGCATTACTTTTAAAAGTAACTTTTCCCAACACAGCCTACATTTTGTTTACAACCCTGTTAATTCATGACGGCTATTAACACCAAATACACAAGAAAAAGCAAACAGACACCAATCTAGCAAGTTCCTAATGAGTGATGGGTATCACAACATATTTCCTAATTCAATTCAATTTTGACTCGATAGAGATACAATGTCCATTTTGCTTACATAAAGAAATTATCTTGGAGTAAATTAGTCCCAGTCTCAGATGTCATGCTTACAGACCGTTGGCTGATTGGTTGAATACTATAGGTTTTTCGATAGACGTGTGTGTCACTTTCTTTCACACATCTGGAAACAAATCTATATTGACGCCAAACCGCCTCATGGAAGAAGCAAGCTGCCGTTTTTAAAACTCTGACAATGACTGTTTATTAGGATAAACTAAACACTGCATTTCTAAACTATGTGAAGTTCACAGCATAGATTCTTAACGACTGAAGACGACGTTGGTTGCATGCCAGTCTGTTAATATAGGAACATAGACTTTGATTGGCTGCTTTACATGCCTTTTGGGCAGCCTTAGCCAATCAAAGCTGCTATGGAGTCCAGAGCTTCCTGTTGTTTGAAGGTCTGGCTATGCAAGACTAGGTTAAATCTACAATCCTGGTACTTGTTCTGGATCACATTTTGTAAAAAAACGTATATATTTTATTTCCTTTTTATGCTTATTTAAATTGTATCAGTTGGAAATAATGACATCACACATCCCATTTTTTTTACAGGGTAGCAAAAATGATATACCTTTGTATTGGTTCATATTTTATAAATTAAGAACAAAAGCACAGTAGAGGATGGGTTTTTCTCTGGCTGATGCGACATTTAGAAACCAGGGCAGCCGATGGCCAATATATGGTGCCGATTTTCTGAAGACGGGCTGTTCTTTTCAAAGATAAATTCATATAAACACCCGTGCTGCATTTTAATTTTGAAACATGCAGTGCTCAGTTTATTCAACGAAGTATAAGCATTTAGAAAAATCTATTTGTGGCAGTCAGTTTTGATATTGTGACGGGCCGCCACAAATAACTCAATGTCTGGGGAAACACTGGACACTGCTATAAGTCAAATGACCATAGTGATAACAAAGCCTGCTGCTCATAACTGCTTAAGTGTGCACTGGCTATTGTTAAGTTAACAGTACAGTAAAGTTAAGTTATTGTATAAGTGCACGTTTTAGCAAGCCCAGAAGTTTCATCTGAATTTTTTCTACTTTCACAAGCAAATGACTTGTTGCACTTAAGAATATGATAACTTTCCGGCATCAATTCTAGTAGGGTTAAACATAATTACGCTTCCGAAACGGTTTGTTTAGTCCTGGCATCATTAGCTGAAGCGGTGTGTGAACAAGGCGCGGCTGCAGAGTGTGAGCTGCTCCGTCGCACGCAGCCTCAGCGTACGGCGTTTCGCAACAACGCTTAGCTACCCGCAGATGCGACTGCCTATAAATCGGCCTAATTTGCAGCAAAATCGGCCGATGCCGATTAATTAAAAATGCCAACAATTGGCCCGATTAATCGGCCAGCCGATCAATCGGTTAAACTCTAATGCACAGTAAGATTTGGATGCATTTCTGTACCTCTCCACAATGTTTTGGGCCTGGTTGCAGTCTCCACCAGACACAATATGAGGGTAGAATTCAGCAGGAAACTCCAGTAAGAGCCTGTCGATCAGACACAGCCGACCCAGCAGTGCTTGCCAGTTATTGGCCTCTGTTTTAGAGCCCAAGATACAGTTCAGGACATAGTCAACTCCACCGATACCAATAGAGCCTGGTGGACAATCAGAGATGAAAACATCTTTATTAAAAACCAAACCAATATTACAGAGAGTTCTGTCATTACTCATTCCAAACCTGTCCTTTAAAGTACTATTTTATACAAGTCATTTCTAATAGCTTTATGAGAGGTATACTTGTTATTCACTAGAAAATCTTCCCTTCTACCATGTCTCATGTCTGTGACAGGTCTTGGCATGCCAACTTTGAATATGCACATACACAAGGTTTTGAGAGCTATGGTGGAGCGTTAGATTATCGGTCAATAAATGCAAGCTTCCAGTTTCTCACACAAAGCTAATGTAATTGTGCATCCTTATTTGCATACTTCAAAATTGTTCAAATAAAAAGTGTGGAATGTGGGACATTTATACACTATTACAGCTATGATTTGTACCTGCTTTGAGGATCTCCCTTCCCACAGCGAGCTCCCCCATCTGCCCTTTACACAGCTCCAGCAGAGTGGAGACAGACAGCTGACTGGTGCGACTATGAGCACAAAAAATACACACTCAGCTAACTCACTCCAAGAGCATTTGAAGTCAACAACAATGTGAGGCATTTTTCTGAACTGATACAGGGTGAATGCATTTTCTGAACAAAGATAATATTCCAGAAAAGGGTGATACTTGCTCATGCATCAAGTACTGATTGGATAATAAAAAAAGCAGAATTTAAAAATATTATAGTGGTGCCCACAACAAAGAAAGATTATAAAGAAAATCATGATTTACTTTAGAATAACATGCACCCTATTTACAATAAGACCAGGAAGGTGTGGTGGAGCAAATATTATATATTTTGATTTCGTACTGCAAACTCTTTAAAAAATAATATCAGCACTTCAGCAAACACTAAAATGTATTATTCATCTGTTTGTTACAGTACCTGACTACTAGGTGGCGATAGCTAGTTAACTTCAGTCCAGAGCCTGAGATATGATTACAGCAGATCTTCTGATTGTTCATTACTGAACTCATTTCTCCACTGTGTATTAAGAACAGACCCCAGTCAGAGACGTTCTTAAGCGAGTACCTGTTAGCATCTGCACACTTGACCAGGATGGTCTCCACCACGGGCTGCAGCAGCTGCTGTAATCGCGTCCGCTCCGACACAGAGTGACAGGGGGTGTAGACCAGCATCGCTCGCAGGGTTTTCTGAAACAAACATCAGCTCTTAACACAGATCCACACCGGCACAAACATACAGTGTTGCCATGTTCAGGACTGTGGCTTGTGTTGTGGATTCTCTCTACAAGAAGTTTTCAGGTGCTTTTTAGCCTCATGACCCAAAGAGAGCTGCGCAATTAGCGGAAATATTGAAAGTGCATATGTGACCCTGGAGCAAAAAAGCAGTGTTAAGTCGCTGGGGCATATTTGTAGCAATAGCCAAAAATATATTATATGAATCAAAATTATAACATTTTCTTTTATGCCAAAAATTTTAACAACTTTAAAGATGATTTTCTCAATATTTAGATATTTTTGCATCCTCAGATTCCAGATTTTCAAATAGTTGTATCTCAGCCAAATATTGTCCAAACCATACATCAATGGAAAGATGATTTATTCAGCTTTCAGACGATGCATAAATCTCAATTTTGTGATCCAGGGTCACATAAAAATTAGCTGCTGTTCTAAACAAAAAGGAGCTTTAAGGGTTTTCAGACAAAATAAAAGCTTAATCATTTAACATTTAAAAATGAAGAATTGGTCACAACTCCTAATTAGCTGCTTATTAATAGTTAGTGCGGTAGTTAAGTTTAGGAATTGGGTAGGATTGTAGATGCAGAATATGTGCTTTATAAACACTAATAAACAGCCAATATGTTAATAATAGGCATCTAATAAGTAGTTTATAGTGAGAATTGGTTCTTATACTAAAGTGTAACCGAACAAATTAAGAAAGCAATAAATATTAATGTTGTAATTTTACAGTTGTACTGCAATGTAGTAAATACAAATTTTCTTCAATGAAACATTACAATAGTAATATTTTTATTTTGTTTAATAAATTTAGTAGTAAAACAACAATTATTTGTATTATTATAGTCATTTTACATTTAACATTAAATTACATAATTCTTGGCCAAATTGCAGAGCCCTTCCAACATGTACAGCAAACATGGAGCTTTTATTAATAAAAACAATGACAACATTAAATAAATTACAATAATCCGAAAAAAATATTTTTTTCCCCCAAATCATGCAGCCTTACACCGACCATCCTTTTGTTTGTTTTTTAGTTTTGAGTGCTAAGTGTCTAAATGTTTCTTGAATTTTGATGGTTTTAAAGTCACGAAAACCTGGTTAACTTGCCTAGCTTTTACAAAGTGACAGATTCTGACATCAGCAATAAAAGACATTGATAAGCCTCTTTACTTTGCTTGCCTACACACACACACAAGTATATGTTTAGTTGTATTTTATTATTTGCATCAACGCTGCTGTCAGAAGAAGGCTGTGATGCTCCAGTCTAGAAGCACTGGACTCTACGCTAACAGTGCTGGACAGTGAGTGTGTGAGAGAGTTCACCCTGACCCCCAGAGAGAGCTGGGAGTGGTGACTGATAGCACATCGCATTGATTAACCCACCATACACTCCTCTCCTGAAAACACACACATTCCACCGCCTACAGACACACACACACACACACACACACACACACACACACACACACACACACACACACACACACACACACACACACACACACACACACACACACACACACACACACACACACACACACACACACACACACACACACACACACACACACACACACACACACACACACACACACACACACACACACACACACACACACTCTCTCTCTCTCTCTCTCTCTTCTCCCCGCAAACAAAATCACTCCAAGTCAAGAATAAATAGTGAAACATGACATTTTAACTGGCCACATAAACAAGCAGACTTCAGATAAACGGCTACTTCACTACACTGCAGTGTTTACAGAGCAGTCTAACGCAAGGTAACATCCCAAAAGATTTTGTCTGTAGTATTTTTAGCTCATAGAGACGGCCCTCGTTCTGGTGCGTGTTCGAAGAACATAGGAAAACTGCTGGAAAGCCCCGAAAAAGACAACACGCATGTTGTTTTCATAAAGGCGGCTCACTGGAGCACAGAGCCCGAGGGAAAGACACCATCCCAGAAGTCCAAGCAGCAAGAGCTATTGTTTTTTGTTTTAAAAGGAAGAGAAATAGGTTAATAGACAACGAAAAAAGAGACCTTTCTTTTCCAGCTTCAGTCTGAGGATCCCCGCTGCCTCCAGACTTCCTGGTTTGAAGTGAACTTTAAAACTAGCCAGCGTGGTTTGTTGCACTTTAGAACCAGTACGGCTCTGATAACCTCCGATCAAAGTTGACCAAAGCAAAACACTTATCTAGACGTCTTTTATATCTAGCAGAAATAAGTGCAGCATATCAGCCAGAACCAAAATTAACTTTTTGGCACAAGTGAAAAGCATTAAGGGCCTGATTTCGGTTGCATTTCTTGGGAATTGTGTCATTTTTATTGGCTAACGATAATGTTTTAAGTGTAGTTTAGCTTTCTAAATACTTTAAGCCCTTTTTCCATCTCATGAGTATGACAGCGTCAAAAGTGATCGTGTTTATTTGTGTGCGGTGCACTATATGAAGAGCATCAATGGTTTCTATTTATATGTTTTTGAAGCGCTGAGCATTGAAGCCAATCTCAGACACGTCTATTGGTGTGCAATCAGAGGCATTTAAGTTTTATAATTTACTCAATACTGCTAAAAATACCAGTGCTTTTGTTCACCACATGGCTGCAAGCTCAAGTTCTGCATGCTTGCGAATCCGGTCATTACAACCAACAAAAACTGCAAACACAATGTAAATGAGATTCACTGTGCCATGTAAACAGATTTTTTATTTTAAACGGGAGTTTTCGCTAAATTGCAGTCAGTGAGCTTGCACTGAACTGATTGACAGCTTCAGTCATTATAAAGGGAGCAATCTTGGCTTGCTTTCGTTTAATAATCCATTTACTATATGAATAAGTTATATTGTTCACGCTGCTAACTACATACCGGAAAGTTTCTGATTGACAACCGTATTTAAAATTCAGGACTGAGTGCAAATTCAAAAAGACGTTTGTTTCTTTGCTCTTCAAACACTTTGAGACCACTTCTTGTAAGATTGCACTTTTTGTATATTATATATTTGTATATTGGTACCTTTAAATAAATACGTTTAAATGTTTATTTTGTGTATATTTGCTAGAAAGCAGGAAGTGGTTGCTATGTCTAGATATGTATTAATAAAAAAATAAAAAAGTTTTTAAACTTTTTAAGTTAGGTTGAATAGACAAAATATTTCCAAGGTTTAATTAGATTTTTTTTTTTTTAAATAAACACTTTAATGTACTTCGTAACATCAATCATGTCTTTCGTGGGTGACAAACAAAAGCAAAAATATTTACATATATTTCAAATAGAGACTTTTAGCTATATCGCCCAGCCCAATTTGGCATGATGGAGAACAACTGGACTGTACTCTATAGGGCAGGACTTTTCTGAATGTGCCTCAGTTAAGCAGTGTTTTCTATTCAGACCAGCTCACATGAACCACATTAGAGCTGAAACTATGAATTTGATGTGAACAAATCTAAAGACAAAAGGGTACCAAGACAATGTTTTGACCCAAAACTCATATACTAAGAGTTGGTGCAGTATTGTGCAATCTCTCTATGATCATAACAGAAGCATCACGCTGTAAGCATCTCATGTGACTGATCACAGCAGCGGTCAGGCATGTGAAAGTCAAGGAAGTCCACATGTGACAGCGCATCACCATTCAGCATGCACGCCACTTGGACACAATAAAGACTGGAGGATTTGAACAATAAAGACTTATGCCTCACAAGTGCTTAAACAATCCAGAAAGCATGTGTGCTATGCATGTAACCTGAGATGTAGCACATGAAACCAGTGCAGTCGGATTAATCGGATTCATTATCATGTCTAACAGGCAATGTGCTATTGTACTACTGACAGCATTACTGATGTGAAGTTTTTGTGCTTTGATACTGGTAATATGTATCCTAAATCTGCCTTTAGATCCGGGATTCTTGCATGTTTGATGAAGGCAAGTTTAAAACTTTTTAAAAGAGATTTTTAAGAGCAAGTAAAGAAAATTACACTAACAAATTAAAAGCAACACAATACATAAACATTCTCAATGTGAATGTCCAGCGAGCAGAAAATGTTGGTTTTAAGCATAAACTCAATTAATTTTGTTCATTTTTAAGACGCTTAACATTTGCATCTCAAGTAAATATCTAGATTTAAAGATGTTTAGATATTTGAACTGGAATTCAACCATACTGAGGAATATATCATTTTTCAGTTCATGCAACATGAATGACATGAGGGTGAGTAATTAATTTTTAGCATGAACTGTCCTCTTTAAATGCAATGACTTCATGAATTTAAGTCTTTCTGCTCTGATTTAAGTCTTTTTAAGGCCGTAATTTGCAGAAGGGTGAATTAAGACGTGCAGAAACCCTGTCAGATACTGTAGCAGAGGCAAGGGTGGTGTCAAGAATATAGAGGTGTAGCATCTCACCAGTGCTGCCACATAGACTTTGTAGACAGGGTCAGCGCAGACCATGGAGAGCACGCTACAGCAGGACTCCACCACCACGTCTCCGGACACCTCCCCTGCAGCTGTCCCAAGCCCCGCCCCCGCCAATGAATGCTCGCCGTTGGCCAACAGGAGGGCGCCACTCACGTCATGTGACAGCCGCCGGAGAGCCATCTCTCTGATGTTCCAGTTTCGGGAAAAGAGACAGCCGACTAACTCCAAACCAAACACCTGAGAGAGAGAGCATGAACACATAAAACAATGCAGAGAAAGTCAGCCTGATGCATGCAGTTCACCTCAGTTCATAAACTGTAATAACAAAACAGAATAGGAAGAATAAAAAGTTCTCTTGCATTTTCATGACCATTAAGCACAACAAGGAGGAAAGATACCATCATAATGTATACTTATAATCTTTTTTTTGTATTACAGTAATTATAATTTAGATGCAAACACATGTCAGTTTATGTGAGATGATCTTTAATAAGAAGGGAGTTTTACCAATACTGATAGCCGGCAATTATTTTTATGGCCGATAATTAAATCAATCCTCTTCTGCCTGCTTTTAAAGATAGTCGATCCAAAATGAAATCATTTATTCATCACGATGTTGTTCTAACCTGTCGGACTGACTGACTTCAGCGGAACACAGAAGATCTTTTGAAGAATGTTGGTAACCGAGCCGTTTCAGTTCTCACTGATATTATTATTTATGCTCATACAATGGAAGTCAGTGGGAACTGAAACTGGTTACCCACATCCTTCAAAACATATTTTATTATGTTCCACAGAAGAAAGAAAGACATACATGTTTACATACAAACAGTAATAATTTAACTTTTTAGGCTACAGTGCATCATGACAAAAAGGAAGGAAAGAAGGTCTTCTGATGGCTTTGTAATAACAACTGAAGATGTATCAGTCTGGCTACAAAGACAGCTCTAAGGGCTCTTTAGCTCAAACAATTTTATCCAAATGAAGAGAGTTTGAAATAATTGCTATAATCATCCAAGGAGTGATCATCCTGCCAAAACCCAAGGTACAAAATGATTTAGAAATCACAAAGAACCCAAGAGCAAAGACCTTCAGGCCTATCTAGCTGTGATGGTTTTGATGATGCAAGTAAATTCCAGGAGCAAGTGAAGCGATCAGTCCAGAAACTGCAGCTGATGCACTATTGGGTCATGCAACAATACAATGATCCAAAATATACAAGCAAGTAAGTGTTTCAAAGCTACAGAATTCTTTCACAATGGTGTGTAGCGTTTGCTGCATTAACTGACTTTAAGGCGATGGCCTTCACACAAGTGTTATATAATGCTCTTAAAGAATACATGAAAAGGGTCTTTTTTTTGCTTATAAATGGTCATGTTAATGCATTTTTGCCGGAAGACCGGAAGCATGATCGTATTTGTGTATAGTTTGTAGGTTGAGTGCACCTTGATCCAGGGTTCGGCGAGCTCGGTGTATGTCTGTGGGATGTGCTGCACTCCATACTGTGGAAGAGAGAAGTCGCCCTCCCGGCCCGTTCTCGAGCTCTCAGTATGAACAGATGAAGGCGTTGAAGAAGCAGCAGCTGTTTGACTCTGGGAGGGGTCTGTTGTGCTTTCCACTGTAGATGCTGCTTCATAACTACACACACAAATACATAGAGAAATAGCTATCAGATTATTCGTCCAAGCATCATCTACGGTACACTACTGTTCAAAAGTTTGGCGTCACTTAGGGCTGTTCATAACAAAAATCATAAATAACGATTATTTTGGTAAATATTGTAATCACAATTATTTAACACGATTGTTAGTGGGCCATATAACCAAAAAATAAATAAATGTAAAATAAAACAGCATAGTCTTCACTGTAGATTTAAACTTACTTCGTTTCTTATTAAAGCTAAAGAGCTTTTGTGAAGAGCAGTGAGTGATTTTGTCTTTTGTTGTTTGATAATATTAAGCACACAGTCAGCCGCAGGAATATAACACGCTGTCACTTTAAGAGCCGCGCGGATCCAATTTACCGAAACACACATTTTCATTCTCATCTGTTTACATTCATTACATAACCGACGAGGGTTTACGTGAATAAACACTTAGCGCCGCATTTGGACACATTTTTGCATGTATTTGAGCGTTTAGGTGCTAAAAGATGACTTTACATGTCCGTGTTCTACTCCGTCTCTGAGCGCAAGCCTCCTGAGGAACAGCGTTAGTTCGATTTCATGCTTTTAAAAACATTAATAAATCTAATCAACTTTAATAACTCAAGCAAGTCCCATTATGCAAAAGTCACGTTACATGATTTTACTGATTTACACATGAAAATGGGAAAAAAAATTTTTTTTTTAAGCGCACCTGCGCTGGAAAGGGGGCGGAATGGGGCACAATAATCATTTTATCTTGATTATTATATTTTCATATAAGGCTGAAATCAAATTTTTATAAATTGCACAGCCCTAGAGTCACTGTATTTTTTTTTTATAAATTCATATTGGTCAAAAGTAACAGACTTTTACATTGTTACCAAACATTTTATTTCAAATAAATGCTTTTCTATTGAACTTTCTATTCATTAAAGTATCATAAAATATACATCTATAAAAAAGGATCATGTGACACTGAAGACTGCATTAATTAATTCAGCTCTATCATCACAAGAATAAATTACATTTTACAATATATTTAAATAAAAACTGTTATTTTGTATTGTAACAATACATCGTAATTTCATAATATTGTTGTCCTTGTATTTTTGATCAAATGAACTCAGCCTTGAATAGACTTCTTTCCAAAAACAAAACACACTTCTGAACAGTAGTATATAGCATAAATCACATCTTACTGTGCCAACTGAAGTATCATGACACCACATTTGGTAGTCATGTTTCTTATTAGCAGATATAATTAACTCGACTTCGTCCTTGATTATGATTTAGTTCTTTTTTTGTAAGTCACTTTAGATAAAAGCATCTGCTAAATGCATGAATGTAAATTTAGTCAATAATCAACTTTTATTCTAGTTAATTTTTTGAGAGAAAAAGCAGACTGTGTTAGTTACAGTACTTTAATCATTGCGGTATTGACATTTAGAAAAAACTGCTACACTGCTGAGTCTTGGGTATTGAAATACTGGTCAAAGTAATACAAGCGAACAGCTCCATGGCACATAATTAACATGTTTTTGCACTGGAATGCAAATGACTGTAGAAGACAGGGTACACTAATGACCTCTGTAGTGTCTCATAACAACAAAACAATGCATGTGTAAGGTCTAATACCGCAGGAACTTCACAAAAGGCAACAAACCAAACCCGTGGTTTGTGTTCTTGTAACCTGAGATGGTAAGACCATGACAAATGAAGGGGATTTACTTCATGAAATCAGAATAATTGCTGTTTCCTAAAGAAGAAACATGGATTTTGTTTCGGGCGTCACTGTGTGTGGGGCCAATCTCTGGATGGTTTGCGGGAAGTTGGAAAACACCAAAAACTGACTAGCCGCTAGCATGTCAGTCCCGGGCAGACACACAAACATGGCTGGTGCCGGCCTGTCTCGCTTACCTAACCACCAGAGAGGAGTCGACACCAGACTCTGTGATACGAGTGAATACAAACAGGACAAATCTGAATGAAGCATCAGCTTCGTTAGTGAGCTTGGTCTTGATGACGCCAGCTTTCTTAAACTCCATCTGTGTTTGGGCTTGTTGCGCACACCTCCTTATATCGAAATATTCAATGAGCTTCTTGCCTGCTTGGGTTTACGCACTCTCCATTTTATTTCTATTCTAACTACTTGGACCTCTAACACTAGACTCTTTTCTTATGCTAGTCAACTGCACACCTCCTTATATACGAAAATATTCATGAGGTACTCTGTCCTAATGCTTATAAAACGTCGCTTTCAGCTTCAGAAATTACATTTATTTATATGTGAACTTGAATTTTTTTTCTACGTTCTCCAGCACTCTCCATTTTATTTCTATTCTAACTACTTGTTTTCTTTAAAAATAAAAAAGACCCTCTAACACTAGCAATCTCTATTCTATCTTCTTATTTATTATTATAAAAAACATTATAAGAAATAATAGTAATATTTTTTATTAATTTGCTTGCTATGTGCTTATATTTTTAAATACTGTGTATCCATTTAAGTTAACGGAGACTTGTCACAGCACTCGCATATCATTGCACATATCACTGGTTGTGATTGCTTCTATTGTCCTCATTAGTAAGTGGCTTTGGATAAAAGCGTCTGCTAAATGACTCCATGTACCTGTAAAAATCATGAGACTTCCACTTGGCTCTACACAGAGGGCAGATCAACAGGTCGTGATTTCTCCGGCACTCCTCGGCCCCTGAAAAATGAACAGGACACAAGAGATGCTCACACAACTCACCACATGAAGGGCTGTCAGGGGATATAGGGCTAGAAATGGGTCAGGGATGATCATTCAACAAACAACTAGTCACTTCAAATCACCTTCTGAGCGCAGTGTTCCTATTATTACATGAGGATTATGAGTTTTCTGCAATATTTAGCCTATTTACTGCATTAAGCTATATTTAGGTGGAACTGGTTTTCTCAGAGGTTAGTACAATTTGTTTTGCAGACGTACTTTGTGTTTTTAATCCTGTCTGATTCAGCAAAGTCTGTTTTTTTTTTCTCACACAGCTTTTGTAAAAAATCCCAGAGCAAATTACCTAGTTTTTCCAACAGTCCTTTAATAAATCGAATCCTGTCTGAGTGTGACCGTCTGTGATATTGATATTGTATTATCCCAACACTTCTCCTTGTTTTTTTTTGACTAACCTGATCTACCATTTGCACACTTATTACTTCCACATGCTGCACCTTTTACCCGACTGGCATCCGAGAGATTTGTAACACAAACGTCACTCAGGTTTGAATACAGCTTTTGTTGAATAGCTGAATATTACTGGTTGCACTTGATAATTCAAGGGTATATTCACAAAGGACCAATTTTTGTATTCCATCTGTAGCATTTTTATTTGATTTGTTGGTCTGTGCAACGGTGTTGTGCTGTTTTTCAGTGTTTTTAAACTGGCGTGAGGGGAGAACATATGAAGAGATCTGTCATGTAGACAATGAACGAGCATTCATAAAACTAGAGCATCAAAAGCCTTTATCTTTGACTTTATCCCATAAGAACCCGGACCAATTTCTCCTTATAGGAAAATGATGGGGCATATGAAACAGACCAAATGGACCACTTATAAAATGTTTCTGCAGTGTTTTTTGAAATACAACCCCTCCTTGTGAAAGATCTGTAATGTTACATATATATGACACTTTGGGCGTTTATGATACATTTTTCATAGGTTACATTGGGCGTTTATTTCAATTTAATTTTTTTATATGTTTTATTATTTTTCCTAAATAACAGTTTTTGTTTTCAGTTTATTAGCTTTTCAACAACATATATAAAAATTATTACTTTTCTGGGAAGAAAAAACTAAAATATCTTTGCATTTGATTTGCTTTGCCACAACATATTTCAAAACCACATAACGGTGACGATTCAATTTTACAACAACTCTTTTGTAACATCAAAATTATACCTTTTCAGGTATGTGGTTTAACCAGAAATAATTTTTTATTTTTTCACAGCTTGAAAATGTGTAAACTGAAACTTATACTGCTGAAGGGCCTCTCTTCAAATAAATGTTAATTCTTAGCCCGAAATATAAATTCAAATTGAAACTGAGCTCAAATTATTTATTTTTTTGTTTTTTTATAACGTTTCACAATTTTTTTTAATCAGACTATTTGGTTCTGAACGTGTGTGTTATGCATTTCCTTTATGTGGGCTGTATTTGTAAAATTGTCTGGACCTATAAATAGGCTCTCCTTCCTGTGATGTGGACAGTCAATACTAGCTCTTGTGAGCATTCGAAATATAACACCAGCCCTTGTTTCATAAAACAAGTTTACCAAATAAGCCAGGTTTATTTAAATTATTCTGACTTATTGTCAGCTGATTTGGTTCAAAATAAGCCCGGCTTATTTGGTAAACTCGTTTTATGAAACAGGCCCAGGTGATGTGGGATAATCTGGAATATGTGCACTGATCTTTTTCCTGCTACTTACATATAGACATGCAGTGATGGTGGAGTTTGTTTCTGCAGCCCTCTTCACACACCGTCAGACTTTCCTCATCTAGCATGTCCAACAGACAGATCGGGCACATCTGCTCCTCCTCATCCTTCATGCTGCTCACAGGAGTAGACACACATGCACAGCTTTAAAAAATAAGTTACTAAGACAAAAGGCCTTTGACAAAAAGGATAAATATTATTTGTTTCAAAGGAGTCATATCACAAGGAATTATTGGACTCTTGAGATAAGAAAGTTGTCTCGTTTTGACAACTTACTAGCATCACACAGATACATCAGTACAATAACTACACCTTTTTTGGGGGGGTTCAGAAACTTGGCTCGCCCACTCAGCCGGTGAGGTAAAAGCAAGACATACAGTGCCTTGCGGAAGTATTCAAACCCCTTAATTTTTTTTCGCATTTTGTTATGTTGCAGCCTTATGTTAAACTGCTTTAATTTACTTTTAATTTTAAAAACCTCTTATTTGCTTTGTCATTATGGTGTATGGAGTGTAGATTGATGTGAAAAAAAGTAATTTAAAACAGTTTAACATAAGGCTGCAACATAAAACATGAAAAAATGAATACTTTTGCAAGCCACTGTATATGTTGTCATTATAGCAAGAAACTCTGAATTCAGAGTGAATTATTTTGTTCAAGAATGCAAATTGCAGAGGGTCTCTGGAGCTTTACAAACCTGCTTTCGTTGCTGGATGGGGAGGCGCTGGAGGTACATGTGGTGTGAGAGTTGGACATGCGAGACACAAACTTCTGGATGGTGCTGCGGGAGGGAGCTTTGATGCGCGAGCTGCGGCGATTGTGGTATTTCTGAAACAAGCTCTCCACCTGAATGAGATCACAGCATCAGTGTGTGCTGAGCTTGAGCAAATGCACAGAGCTCGTTGTGTTCTGGTCTCCTCACCTCAAAGTTCTTCAGGGTCTTCCTCCACAGCAGCGGGTCTGACGGCTCCAGCTGGAAAACTCGGAGCATGACGAAGAGCACGTGGATGCAGAACGTCCCCCGGCCACAGCTACACGTCTGCTCAACACAACGGACACCATATTATGATGAAAAAATACAAATTATAGTATGTCAAAGAATACATACTGTAATAAATTAGGCATGGAAACAATAGTTTTCTTTACAGCATTTGTATTTACAAATACCATTTTTCTTTTGTTTATTTATAAATTAAGTTGATAACCTCATTTTTTTTCTCTTCTGTATTTATGCATAAGAACGCTAGAATAGAAACAGGGTGTCTGTATTTTTTACGAAGGTAAATTTAAAGGGGTCATGTATGACGTTGCTAAACATAACATTATTTAGTGTATTTGGTGTAATTTAATGCATTTACGTGGTTCAGAAACACATTTTCCATATACTGTACATTATTGTTTCCCCGCCTTTTTTGCTTTACAAAGCTCATCGTTTTGAAAAGTGCGGTGAACTCTGATTGGCCAGCTATCCAGGGCATTGTGATTGGCTGAATACCTCAAGCGTGTGACGGAAATGTTACGCCCCTCACCAGATTTAGAAACACACAGCATCTCCACAACATGGCAGCAACAATACTACAGCGAGAATAAACGTTACGCCTTCCTTCTTTGCGTAAACATTTGGGTGGTGTTAAGCAAATCGTCCAATGAGGCATTTTAAGAAGGCGTGGACTAGGGGTGTGAATTGTCACTGGTTTCACGATTCGATTATGATTATCATGTCAACGATTCGATTACATTCGATATCACGATTATATCAAATTTATTTTGTGCATTTTTATAAAATTATACATGCAGGCTACTTTTTGAAACAATTACAAATTAATAATAAATCAAGAATCCGAAAGTTTACAGACAATCATAGCTATTGACTTTTCTTTTTCCTCCACATTATTGCGGTTTGATTATTACTGATGAGATCATAGACAGTGGTAGGGGTGTGCGATATTAAAAAAAAATTATATCTTCGATACCTTTTGGGATTTTTTTGATAACGATAATTAGACGATATTTTACCGAGTGTGTTATTGTGCTGATATCTGAATACCGTGCACAGCTGCAGTTTATGATATTCTTCATATTCTGTGTGCTCAGTTCACATCAGTGATGAATTAATCTTTTCATTTAAGTTTAAATTAGATTTTTACCTTTAATAAAGCAATTTTGTTTCTAAAAGAGTACATCTTTTGAGTCAAATTGTTACATTTAACCAGTCAATTAAGATAATACACATTTAGGCTGTTGCCAAACAAATGAAACCAGTATCATCAAAATGAATCTTTGCAGAAGTGTTTAGATGTATTCACACACTGTTTAATGCAGCTCAGAGGGACATTGAGTGCTTTAACCAGTTACAAATGCATCATTTTTTGACATTTTAAACGTAAAACTTTGAATACTGATATTTAAAATTATTTTAAAAATGAAAATAGACTTTAAATGTGAAATTAAAATCACCAGTAGGTGACAAAGTCACTGGTAATAAGTGAGTCACTGCGATTGAACCGAATCATTTAAACGATTGAATCATTCAGGAATGAATCACTCTCATGTTGCTCAGAGACGCAAAACAGCGCTGTGGCTGTTTGGAATTATTTTTTGTCGGCGAAATGCAGCAAAAACAGGCAATATGGCGTCTAAAACTTAAGTCTCTTAATATTAACTTATTGTTTATTGAACTGTTGTATAAAATCAATATCACATTTGTAATCATGCTTATTTTTGAAGAAAAAAACGGCACCCTTCCTGTGATTTTAACTTTATGAAACATAAATATATACATTTTCTGCCCCCATATCTTGAATTTTGCAATCATTCTTAATGCATTTTAATCGACTGAATCATGCAGTGAAAGAACACGCTCTAAATGCGCACGTGCACTGTTTAACCCCTTCATCACCACGCAGGCTAATGTATGCGTGCACTCGGTAGGTGTTAGTTGGGTTTTTGCAAAATACTCGATATTGTCAAATTGCACATCGTTAAAACAACAATTACGATAATATCGCAGACGATATATATCACACACCCCTAGACAGTGGTAGCTTTAATATGCTGCATTCACACTAATGCACAGATCTATTTCCACATATCAGAGGTTTTGTCCTGTTCTGAAAACATAACTGTTTACATCAATTTCATATAAAAGTATTCGGAGATACAAGTGCATTTAACTGCAGCCACGATCGTGCTTCATGGACAACAAACACAGTGCACGTGAAAGTCTGTCAGTTTTGTGCATTTAATAGTACTGCATCCAAACGGCAGAAATTAAAGCACATCTAAAGTAAAATAATGCAATGCAAACGTGTCTCTCACAGCATGCATATTCTGTGCAATGAAGCCGCCACGATTCTCTCTAGCACACACGCATGCCACTATAAGATTGTTTTTTCCAAAAATGTGCCCAGGTCTCAAATTTAAAAATAGTGGGTGTATTTTTGTTTTATACTGGTGTGACAAACGCGCATGACATCATAGGCTATAATCGATTATGGCCTTTTACTGCATCGATTCAGAATCGTCCATGTCCACATCGCGATGCATCGATTAATTTCAACACCCCTAATGTGGACGAATCTTAACTTTTAGAAAGAATATCTCTTTGGGTTTGAGACTTTAATCTTTGCGACTTTACGTATCTTACATATGTACGAACAGCTTGTAACACTCCAAAGACAAAGGAAAGCATGAAATCGCGTCATATGACCCCCTTAAGACCTTTTCAAAAAGTGAATGTAAAGAATAAAATGAATGGAACACATTATGTCCAAACGGTCTCTCAATGTAAAAGTGTTGCATAAGCAATGCTTCAAAGCTTGAAAAAAGAAAAAACTACTTCCAATAGATCTTCACTTTAATTAATTTTACAAATAAATGTAATAAATAAAGCCTTGTTTTGCAGTGCAATTCTTAAATCAAGATAATTTTTTTCTAAATTTAAAATACATTTATTTGAGAAGCAAAATGAAGCAAGAAATCTTGTTTTCTGATAAATGGAAGCATGTGGCACTTTTGTTTAGTTTCTAAGAAAACAAGACTTCATATCTTAATTTTGCTTCTCAAGTATATGCATCTTGATTTAATGTTTGTTGTTTAGGTATTTGAAAAAAAATGTCAGATCTTTTTAGGCCTTAATTGGTGAAAGTGGGGCAAATTAAGACATTTATAAGACCTGCAGAAACCCTGTAGATAATTGGCCACTGTCCCAGGCAACCGATTTCCAGCTGTTTTAGTTTCATGCCTAGTTATATTTGAGTGTCTTCTCACATAATAAAGTCATTTCAGCTTTATTTGCCAAATGGCATGTCAGAGGCCTGTTTTAGCGTACCTGTGGACCAATGAACACCCGGAATTTGTTGTCAGGACTGTCTCCGCCAATCAAGAACGAGTTAGGTCCTATCTGCTGCAGCAGGTAGAGGCGGGCTCTCATGACCTTGTTCACCCTGCGGTTGGTCTCCTCTGGACTATATGGGGAAAAGCCATCAGGCGAGGGAGCTCTCCGAGGGGGCGTCACCCTCCCGCTCTGTAAACACACATTCAAAACAGATTTTGAGACTTTTAAGATCACCTAAATGCTAACTTGGAAAAATTGAAGTCAATTGTCTTTTGTAGAGATGCATTATGATGCTACTGTCTTAATGCAATTTTTTTTGGGGGGGGGGCTGAACTAGACCTGTGGAATCCCTGTCACATGATATTTTCACGACATGCATCCATACTAAAAAAAATCTATTTAAATTCAAACTACATTACATTTGAATTGAAAACACCTCAAAACTCACAGGCACTGGGGAGGCTCTCCGTCTGCGCAGACCAGGAGAATCAGGCTTCCCAGTGGTCTTAGTGGAGGACGAGGAGGAGGAGGACGGTCCCGGTGAAGGGCTGCGAGGACCTCTGCTTTGAGAGGAAGATGAGCTGTGATTGTCGCTTCCGGCCTCAGTGCCGTCTGCTCTCAGAGGAATGGGCTTCACTACCTGAGATACAAAGACACAAGAAAACACTGATTACAAGTGATTGAAAACAAAAGCCATCCTGTTTCCTGTGCCTTCATTTGCCTTTTTATTTTGTCTTGTAGTTATGTGTCATAACAGACAATATTTAGACACCGAAATTGACACTGATCAATAGCTGCTCTGTTAAAAGTTTAGAAGCCTTCTTGTTAATGTTTTGTATTACTGTAAATTATTATTTCCAGTGAGAAAACATTACAGTCTAATTGCAGTGACACAGCAGTGGAGCGTTAAGGCAGACAGTCCGTTAACAGAGTCGATTGTTCTGATGGTTATGTAAGTAAGGCACGCTGAACTCAGGAGGAGCCGTTCCACTTCAGAACTTCTCACTTCCTGTTTCTTAGTCCAAACATTTTTGGTAACACGGCATGTGATTAAATGATTAACAGTAGTTAACTAGTTAATTAATCCAGTGATTTAATTGGTAAAGGGATAGTTCACCTAAAAATAAATTCTGTCATCGTTCCAAACCTGTATGACTGTCTTTGTTCTGAACACAAAGGAAGATATTTTGAAGAAAGTTTGTAACCAGGGGCACCATTAACTTCCATAGTAGGAAAACAAACACTGGTTCCCGAGAACTGCTCTGTTTCTTCAGAATATCTTCCTTTGTGATCAGCAGAACAAACACATTCATACAGGTTTGGAAATACTTGAGGGTGAGTAAATGACAGAAGTTTAATTTTTGGGTGAACCGTCCCTTTAACAGTAGTATTGTAGAAAATCAGTAATGCCATTTGAATAAAATTTAATAGAATAGTGACCGTGTTCTGATTAGAAAAAATGTACCTGACGCCATAATTACAATTAGGGCCAGTTTTACTAACAGCTTGCACCAGCGCAAACCGTCTTTTGCCATTAAAATAGTACTGTCAGATTTTACTAAAGACGCGCAGTGACAAATTAGCGCTGAAAAGTTGTGGACAGTTATTTTTGTATGTTTCCCTTTCAGATGCAAACTTTATGGGAGGAGAGTATTCAAATGAATCACACAATGCGTTTTACTAACGTTTGCGCTCGTCAAATTACTGGCACTTGTGCCATTATTTAACGCAAGCATGGCTTAAAGTATTTTGCGCTTGAAATGGATGCAATTTGCTGCTAGGAGGCACCGCAGAGAACAGAGAGCACATGGTACAAAGGAGAGGATTTTTCCACACGTATTAATTTATTTGGAAACAATACATTATCCGAACATATCATTTGCCAAGCCATGTTATTTACAATTTGCTTCAGGAAATAAAAGACGACTCTAAACCCTCAACTAGGAGTCACGCAATACCAGGTCTATCAAAATGGCTTGCAATCCTTCATTTTTTGGCCTCTGGTTCTTTTCAACGTACTGTGGCTTCTTTATTTCTTTATTTGCGACTGCTCTAATTTGCGCCACGCTTGGTATATTGCGTTGGTCGATATGTAAAGGATATGTTAATTTGCACATTGTTAGTAAATCACCTGCAGAAATTTTCCCTCCCATCGGCGCTGTTTTGGAAATGCGCTCTCGTGCTAATTTGCCTTGTTTAGTAAAACTGGCCCTTAGGCTGGTAATTGAAACCATTTAATTAGCTAAAAAAACTATTAATGATAACTTGCTAAGTAATTATAAAATGTACTTGGGTTCAAATTGTATCCCTCAAATCGAGTCGTGTTTATACGCCATGTATGTGAGGCCAGAACGCATTTTTTTTTAACTACATTTATAATATAATAAAATGTAATACAAATACTGTTCATTGTTAATGTTTGTTTATACAACACAATTTTAATTGCTTGTTCACGTTAACAGACGTACACAGACTCAACTTTCAATTTAAAAACTATTAGTAAATGTTGAAATAACATTAAGATTAATAAATGCTGCAGAGGCACTGTTCAAGTTAATGTAGTCAAACGTTTATATACTCTTAATATTATAACTTTGGTAACTGTTTGACACGGTTTCAGAAAAACAAAACCTAGTGATGAACAGAAAAATGAGTCGTGATGCTCAATGTTTAACTGTCCCGTACCATCGGCCCTCTCCTGCTCCGCCTCTCCAGCCACTCGCTCTTCCAGGTGGGCATACAGGTGGCCTTCAGCTTCTCTCGGATCAAGCGCTCTTCTGGACGGTCCTCCATCTTCTGCAGCCCACGCAGAGTCTCCTTGCTCTCCATGTCTCGACTGCAAAGACAAGAAAGTTAATAAGCATGTGTGTGTCAACTTACTTTTGCCATATTTGCACAGATATTTTCCTACAATCAGCACAGATGTGTACTAGTGGGCGACTGATTTAGACAGATTTTTTTTATGGCCAATCAGGTTTAACCATTGGCCAATATAAAACTATTTAAAAAAACATGAAATGCAATGTATATTTAATAAATTAGAAAAATGAAATAACAAGGAGCCAGGAAAAATTACATTGCTTGCCTCACTTTCATACTCTAGTTGTTGAAGCTTTGGTTTTCATCAGACTCGCGCACACACGCAAAAAAAAATAATTTATAATACTTTAGACATTATAAGTTTACTGTCTTTGTTCAACAATTAAGTTGTTTAGAACGGGGTCCTGCATCTTGGCACTGTTAACATAAAAGTCCCAAACATTACACTTAGCTGATGCAGATAATTAAAAATGGCAAATTTCAGCCATTGAACATTGTGCAGATTCTGTGTCAAAAGCAGTCAAAGCAATCAAAACTGAATGTGATGAAATAAAAGACTGGTTAAAATGAAATTAAGACAAACCAACAGCACTATCCTCAGCAGTGAACTTATTCATTTAGCAGTCACTTTCATCCAAAGTGACTTACAAATTAGGAACAACAAGCGAATGCAGTGATAAATACAAAGTAGTCTCATATATGAATAAATGACTCTTAGGAGACTGAATTATTCTGTCAGTATTTTTCTGTAGTGAATGGCGGAAACGCTGCACAGTAAGAACTGCATTATCTTTCTGAAAGAACTTACCCCTCATGTACCAATTCACACAAGATCAAAATCACAACTGAGGGTCTCATTAAGCATCATTAAAGTGAATGGTGGAAAAGCCCCTGCACCTCCCAACAGAGACAGAGACGGAGAATAAAAACAGAAAAAAACAGGACTGAGAATGACAGGCAGTGAGAGAGAGAGAGAGAGAGAGAGAGAGAGAGAGAGAGAGAGAGAGAGAGAGAGAGAGAGAGAGAGAGAGAGAGAGAGAGAGAGAGAGAGTCTAAGCACCCGTTTGGCACAGTGTATCCACATGTGCCGCTGTGGGTCTCCATCTTTACCGAGCAGCAGGATCACTGGTGTCCCATCGGCTCTTTCAGCTTCCTCAATGAGCAGAAGTGAGCGCTGAATAACAATAACAACCCTAGGACAGGAAAGACAGACTTCCTGTGCGCCCCCAGTCAAATCAAACGAGGAAGTGCAGTGACGTCTCAGCAACTGCAAAAACAGCAACTATTTTACAGAAGCGTTATCTGCTGACCAACTGACTGCTAGTACTTCACCAAAAGCTGTGGGGTTAATCCAATGAACTGACATTCACCTAAAACAATGTTCAAGCATGATACTAAAATTACAAAAGAAAAAAATAACAGTAACAATACCATGTTTTCTACACAGTTTGACGGTAACTGATCATAAGCTCCAGGAAAAGAAAAGAGATGCCACCACCTGCTTGTGTGTTTATTGGACTGGGCAGCAGGTCTTGTAGGAAGAGGGACAGGCTGTTTTAATTTGACATGCCGTATAAAAAATACAGCCAACCGTGGTTTTGAATCGGAAGGTAAAGCCAACGGGCCAATAATAGCGGTGTGTTAAAGATAATTATGGTACTCTGCAGGAAGAGGGTAGAGATGCTCTTCTAAATGTTTTTATTGAGTCGGTAAGAGTTCACACAACGACAAAAACATGCTGCCTTATGTTTTGAGGGGTTTTGTAACAGGACCCAACAAAAATAAATGCATGTGTTCGTGTGCATTCATATGTGCACGCACGCACGCACACAGTGGGGGAAACAATTATTTGATCCCCTGCTGATTTTGTACATTTGTCCACTGACAAAAAAATGATCAGTGTATAATTTTAATGGTAGGTTTATTTGAACAGTGAGAGACAGAATCATATTTTTTATATATATATAAATTGATGTTATAAATTGATTTGCATTTTATTGATAAATCAATAAGTTATAATTTGATTTGCATTTTAATGAGTCAAATAAGTATTTGACCCCTTCGCAAAACATGACTTCGTACTCGGTGGCAAACCCTTGTTGGCAATCGCAGAGGTCAGAGTCAGACATTTCTTGTAGTTGGCTAGCAGGTTTGCACACATCTCAGGAGGGATTATGTCCCACTCCTCTTTGCAGATCCTCTCCAAGTCATTAAGCTTTCAAGGCTGATGTTTGTCAACTCGAACCTTCAGCTACCTCCACAGATTTTCTATGAGACTGGCTAGACCACTCCAGGACCTTAACATGCTTCTTCTTGAGCCACACCTTTGTTGCCTTGGCCGTGTGTTTTGGGTCACGGTCATGCTGGAATACCCATCCATGACCCATTTACAAAGCCCTGACGCTACATGGCCCCGTCCATCGTTCCTTTGATGCAGTGCAGTTGTCCTGTCCCCTTAGCAGAAAAACACCCCCAAAGCATAATGTTTCCACCTCCATGTTTGACGGTGGGGATGGTGTTCTTGGGGTCCTAGGCAGCATTCCTCCTCCTCCAAACATGGCGAGTTGAGTTGTTGCCAAAGAGCTGGATTTTGGTCTCATCTAACCACAATGGGCAAAATAATTATAATAATGGATGCATCGCAATTCTCTCTCCAACAATTCTGGATCGATTCTAAGCTTAGTTTTTAACCAGATGTGCGATGACGCCGAGTTTGCTTTAGAAACGCCCGTATTCTGCTTGCTTCCAATTCCTCACACAAACACATACACCACTGGAACCTGCCGTAAAATAATCTTTCATAAAGTTTGGAAAGGTTGAAGCGAATTACAAGGACATTCACGTGCTTCATTGCACAGATGCGCTGTGAGAGACGCGCGCTTTGTTTGTGTTACACGTGAAGTGTGCGGTCTCGCCCGTCAGTATTTTCCTTACACAAATGCTCTACGAAGTCATCATTTATGTGGTTTGGAATGCAGTGGACTTACAGTATATATTTAAAATATGAACCTCACTAACAGAAGGCTGCTTTCAATTTTAAATGCTGACGCATGCTTTGTGTCGACTGCTTAAGCATGCGGCTGTGCGCGACTCCGTGTAAGTGGTTTGATGCACTTGCGTCTCAAAATGGTTTTATGATGCAAAGTTAACAAACACAGACAGTTATGTCTTAAAGGATTAAACGGACAGGACAAACCACATTACTACTTTTATTTCAAAAGTGATCCGTCCATGAATGCAGCTTAATAAATCTCCCGCTGTCTATGATGTCATAGTAAAAACAACAGTAAAGATGAAGAAAATCACTCACAGTTCGTGAATGGAAAACGTTCAGATAATATTAAATACTGAAAGCACTCTTTGTTTGTTATATGTTTATATGCTCCTCTTTATTATTTGCTACTTGCTTGTATGTTTTTAAGTTATATTATTTTAAAATTAATAAAATACAATTTTTTTAATTTGTAATTATTTAAAAAAGTACTTAATTACTTATGTAAGGATATGTAAAGGATTTTAAGATTCTCAAGTCAGTAAACGAATTAATTAATAATAAGAAGTAATTAATTAATGAATTAATAAAAAGTAGATCATGAATCGTTCTGGAATCGGATCAGATCTTGAGGTGACTAAAGATTCCCACCCCTACTATGGTCCCAGCTGCCTTGAGATCATGGACGAGGTCCTCCCGTGTAGTTCTGGGCTGATTCCTCACCGTTCTGATGATCATTGAAACTCCACGAGGTGAGATCTTACATGGAGCCCCAGTTGGAGGGAGATTGACAGTTATTTTGCGTTTCTTCCATTTGCAAATAATCCCACCAAACTGTTGTCACCTTCTCGCCAAGCTGCTTGGCGATGGTCTTGTAGCCCATACAAGCCTTGTGTAGGTCTACAATCTTGTCCCTGACATCCTTGGAAAGGTCTTTGGTCTTAGCCATGGTGTTGAAATCGGTTTGATTGATTGCTTCTGTGGACAGGTGTCTTTTATACAGGTAACAAGCAGAGACTCCCTTTAAGAGTGCTCCTAATCTCAGCTCCTTACCTGTATAAAAGACACCTGGGAGCCAGAAATCTTGCTGATTGATAGGGGGATCAAATACTTATTTCACCCATTAAAATTCAAGTCTATTTATAACCTTTTTGAAATATGTTTTCTGGATTTCATTTAAAGTAGTGTTTGTGAGTACAGAGCTGCTTTGTGTACATCCCTTCCCGGGGAAACCGCTATTTTAATGCTCCAAAACATCTAGTGAGCAAAGAATAAATTAGCATTTTCATTCAGACCAATGCGAAAATCAAGTTTTCACAGGTCTACACGCAAAACAAGTGGGCGGGGAGTATGCTAATGTTTCATGTTGGCGTCAACAAGAAATGGCTTGGCATTCGTTTTAAAAATGACTCGTTTAAATGATTCAGAGTCGATTCTTTCTTTTGAGAGACAATAACTTTATATTGTTTTAGATTTAAAACTTTGCAGGATGTTTTCATTCACTTAGAGCTGTTACACACTGCATGAAACGTGATTTTCAAAAATCCATAACTTTAACATAAGCATGTGTGTTCATTAGCAGGTGGTAACAGCACGGGTATTATCAGTAGTAAGCAATTGACCTCGTTGTGCAAGAACATTTTGATAAATGTTAGATTATCAAACTGCAAACGGTGTCAGGTTTTCCCGTGTACAGACGATTGTTTGTATTGACAAATACTCTCACACTCAGTGCTCTGGACGAGAACAGCACGGCTTCAGCGAGAATCAAACGGCAACACTGTAAGCGTGCAAGTAAACAACAGAACAGCTCACTCCCACACTAGGAGAAAGCAGCTCTCACGAGCCCGAGCCAGCCACAACGAAACTGGATAGCAGGAATTCCCCATCTTTACTTCGAATGAGAGAGTTGGTGGTGGCCAACCCCTGCCTCTCGGATAACAGCTATCCCACAGTGCCATGGGGCAGGAACAAAGAGGCATTGTGGGCCATGCAGGTGGGATGTGGAAGAGCCAGCGGCTGGGAATCCATTTCAGCCCTGCACGTAAGCCTAGACTGCAGGCCTGTAGCTGTGCACACCCTTTCTCATGGGCCGCCGCGGTCTCAGCGCTCGGGTTACTCCGAACACAATGAGCACATCTCTGCTGGAGGGGCCGGACACTCAGGCCAAACACGCACTCAACTAACCAGCGCTCGGAACAGGAACTAAACCAGCTATCAGAAACAGAGAACCAGCTACAAACTAACCTTTCCAGCAAACACACAAAGCAGAAATGACTGGTAAACAATGAGAGCAGGAGTGTTGTGAAACGCTGAGAGCTTTGCTCATCACACAACATACAAGGGTTGTCACGATACCATAAAAATGTCTTATGATACTATACCAGCTGAAGTATCACAATGCCAAGTAGTATCACGATACAATGCAGTATTGTGTCCATTTAAAATAATAATAAATAAATAGATGTAGATGAAAACAGACAATATTTTTCTCTGAATACTTATAATGATAATGACTGGCTATTGTTATCCATGAAATTATCTAAACAAAACTCATCTTAGCACTGCACAGAAGCTGCATGAAGTGACATTTATACATTTAGACAGTTTTTATAATTGCATAAATAATGTTATGAGATTAATGTTTTAAACACTAAATTCTGAATATAAAAATATGTTGGAAAATAATGAAGTATGCCTACTTTTAGATGGGAAACTTAAAACAGCCAGCAGAAGTTCGTGATTGAATCACTGAGTCATTCAAATGTTTCTTTCAAAATGGCCGAATCCCTCAGGAGCAAATCAAATGAGTGTTTTATGAATGGCTTAGTGAATCAGATATTCAACGTGGATTCGGATTCGAACATCGAAACTAAACAAAAGCAGCACTCTTGCTCGTGTCATATTGACGAACTGTCAGGAGCATTTTTTGCTCTCATATCTTGAAATGTCCAAGTTAGCAGCATGTATATTAAAACATAACATTATAAATGAATAAAAATATATATGATTGATAAGAGCCAAGTGCAAAGCTGCTATGTTGATGAATGGAATTGCATTCATTATCGCAAAGATGCTTTCAAGAAACGAGCTATTACACCTTTTCTAGAAGTAGTCAAATTAATAAAACCGAGAGAATACTTTCTTGTAAGATATTATGATGTTGAATAAGTGATGCTTGAGCTGCTGTTTTTTAAGATGACATCAGACGGTCTGAATTAGACCCTTTCTTCTGATAAACTGCAGCATGAACAAATAAGTGCAAGTGCAAATTCTCATTGCAAACTGAATGTTTTATGTAAAACTTGTGCAAATTATAAACTTCTCTACTTATGACAATTTACAAACTAAATAATGACGATTGGCCAACTCAATATTGTAACGAACTGCGCACAAGATCAAGTTTGTCATTTGTCGCACAAATTGGTTTAAGCACAACTTCAGTTTGTTTAAAAGAAGATTGAATGATAAGACAGAATGATATTTCCTTGATTAGAGTTTAAAGACCTTCCCCTGACATGACAAAAACACAGAGTCCAAAAGCATTCACTGCATAAAGTAGTCTATAAAATGCAGTTAGAATGCCCTTAATTCAAATAATGAAAGAAAAAAACCTTTATACGAGATTTTTTTAACAAGCAAGAATGTTTTCCTGAATATCAAAAGCAAATCACAAATGTGCTATTCATTTTATACAACAGGGCAGAGCAACACAGCAGTGTTTCTATCCTGAATTAAGTACCAGGTCAGCCATTGCTCGCTGGCGTCACACGCTGGGCCGACTGCAGGAAATACATGTTTGTTCGTTGGCCATTTATGAAACCACACACACCACTGTCCTGCCAACAGCTACAAAAAACAACTTTAAGGAACTGGGACAGGCATGAAGTATAAGAGTCTACTGCTTTAGTGAAGTTAATCATGTTTCCTTGCCTTCAAGCATGTCGGGGGCGTGACAGAGAGCAAACTTTGTCATGCTCGTCCACCAGGTTCCAGCTGTAATGTGAACTAGCACATGAAACGAGCTGCTAACTGCCGCTGACATGAGCCTTACCACGATATCACCACACTTGTTACAGTCGAACTGGGTCACACTGTAAAACCAGGAGCGCTTTCAAATCACGGACTTACTGTAGAAAAGCCCCCCGGGGAGGGGACGCTCACAATATTAATGCTAAATCAGGATATTTTTCACACACACACACCAGTATCATACTATCTGATTTGGTCATTTTGCACCAAAATTAAAATTCTTGGCTACAGATAAAACCTACAAATCCCAGACACGGGTTTAGCTCGGAGTACGTGCTTACGCATATTCTCCTACTGGCCTTATTTCAATAATACCATATATTTTATCAATATAGTACAACTATAAAGATGTAAATAAACTGTAAATAAACTTGACTGATGCTGATTTTGCACTGAAAACAATATAATAACAATGAGGCTCATTCATAAAACTCCTGTAAATATGAGTATAAAATGGACTTTCTTGGAAGCACTCCTCCGAATTAATTTAATAGATAAACATATTTTAATGGTTTCCAATGATTCACAAACATGCCATATATGTCCACTCATTCACAAACACAATGCACACTAATTAATTATATCTGAATGTACAGGATCTTCTGAAGTCCATTCTCAGGTTTAGCAACAGATTACTGACTGGCATACAAACATAATTTGCCATATGCCAACAGAAATTATTAAATTAAAGCATTAAGCTTGCAGACAAACAGTAATAATAATAGAACAGGTATCTATGAACGAGACCCACTGATCTCGAGATAAATCTCAAACTGACTTCTGGCTAACGCAAACAGATCTGTACTGTACAACAACACAGTGCTTAAGAATCCACAAAGGACAAAAGGCTCTTATCCACTTAGAAAGGAACGCAGGTTATTTAGTTACAGAAGCGTCTACCAGACAGGTCATACACAACTGTACACGCAAGTCTCAAGAAATTAATTTCACATGCACACCATTTTTCCCTGCATGAAAAATGCTCACTCAATGTTAAAATCATCTGTTCACATTTTCAGCCAAATGTACGATATTTCTGTCAGCTGAAGAATCTCTGTTTAAACTGTATTTTTCTACTAATCAATTATATATTAGAATAAAAATACTATTACTAATCAATTAAATATTTTCCTACTGTACATTTTTCAAATTTCTGCATGTGAAAGACGCTTTTATCCAATGCAACTTCTGAGAAAGGAGCCCATTTTCTTGGCATTGCTAACGCCATGCTCAGCTGAAGTTAATGCTGCATGACCCACGCTGTCCGAAGCATGAGTGCACTTCATTAGTATGTATTTTCACATGAACAAGTGTTTTTCACAAAGTGCTTATGCTGTTCGATGCCATTCAGAGATTTTTTACAGATGCAACTTTTACTACTCAAATTGTACTATGATACTGTACATGTAAAATTTTAAATTTTTATTTTAGATAATAGCCTGACCTGATATTATATAAATGTTTGAGATAAGCAAATATTTGTATTTAATGCTATTAATATGATTGATGAATCAAGTGATCCCTTAAAATTATAATGTCAATGTGTGTTCAGAAGAGGAAATGGGTTACTTTAAACGCTAAAAAAATTAAGTTTTGATTTTATTGCTGAGATGTCAACCTTATAATAATTGTTTTTTTCTGAATATATATTAGACTATAAAATAAATTAGCCATAAATTAGCCAAGTGTATGTTAACGGAGATAATCCTACAGCAGGGTTTTTTTTCTTTCAGACTATTAAAATGTCCTGACAAATTGAAACATTGTTGAACAATGAAAACATTATCAGATTTTTGTTTTGTACAAGTAGACCCCCCAATGAGAAAGACACTGGAGATAATACTACTAAACTAGGGCTGACGCGATTCGTCGTGACTAGTCGATTTTTAAAAATTGTCGACTTCATTTTCTCGCGTCAACTAACCGGAAAAATACCGGACGTGTCGCATTTCACAAACGAGAATCCATAAAACACATTAGACTGTTTTCCAAGGCTGCATGATATATTAAACCCATAAGTAAGCATACTTGTGTATTTACAAACGCAATTATTTAATAAAAAATTATATGCGATGCAGTTCTAATACAGTATGCGCTTTATTTACATGGATGCAGGTTAAGTGCGTGCTTCACACAGCGGCTCCTTTCACAGTAGTTCCACAGAAACTTATTTACATGTGGAGCGTCTCAAACTCCATCTCTGCAAGTCTGCATGTTGTTGTGAGTTTGGGTTTATTATAACGTTCATCTGGGAACGCAACGTGTGCCATTTAATCAGATTTGTAAGGTAAATCATTTATAAACCCACACAAACACAGGATACATTGCGGTTTCAAAATAAAAGCTCAAACCCTCACTCCGAGTTTACACGTTTTGATGTCCACATATTCATCTAATTACAGCGGCTATAACATTTCTGTCCTAAATAAATGGCCAAATATTAAAGATTAAGTGGAAATTTGAATTATATGGTGCTTGGTCAATATTAAACAAGGATTAGATCGCGCAGTAAGGTGTAAAAATAATCTCCAGGCTATAACAAACAAAACATCGTATTTTATTGCATTTCTTATCTGGCATGTTATATCAGAATTATTAAAATGTTTTTGTCATTCTAAATTATGAAAACTGCTGACAGCGCGGTTTATCTATTTACACAGAACTATACTGAAACTGCGCTCGCTTACGGAGATAATAAATAATTAATTTCGATAGATGTTTATTGGCAAAATAATGGTTCTATAGTAAATGTTAATATAATTTAGCGTGTTTCAAACAAGTGAATCTTGTTAAGTTACATGCGGTGGCCGTGCTGGAGCTTCTCCTGAGTGAACAGTGCCCACTGCTCCAAGTGTGTGTGTACTTGGATGGGTCAAATACAGAGAACACATTTCACTGCTGGTTATACTCTGTATAATTGTGTATGTAAAAAAAACAAACAAAAAAAAAAACACCAGGCTTACATATCAGGAAAAATATCGGTAAACCGATATATCGGTCGATCTCTAATATATAGATCATTTTATCTATTTATATTTATTCGATCTCTAATATATAGATAATTTAATATATAGACATTTTTCACCTAAATAAATTCTGGTAAATAATATCTCTGGTAAATACTCCATTAAAAAGTGTGTTTTGATTATAATTGTATTATTAGACTAGAACACGTGGATATGTTGTCATTCTTACACTATAATACTAAACTTTGGTTTCAGTGATTTGGACTATGAGATAGAGTGCAATAAGCAACTGTCCATGTTGCACTTTAATTTTACTTTAAAAAAGGATTTCATAGAAATTTGGATTTCATTTGGTTTAATAACATAGTTTAATAAAATTGCATTTTTTTGGCGGGAATGAATCATTTAGATTAATCGATTAATCGAAAAATTTGTCGATAGATTAATTGAAATAAAATTAGTCGTTAGTGGCAACCCTATACTAAACACATGATTGTAAGTGTGAACAGTTTTCTTCTCCGTTTTGTCCACTATAATAATGCTCTGATTTGGTACACTTCTATTTCAGGCTAGCATGCACAAGCCAAATAAGCAGAAATGTCAAAGCAAATGCCTCTATGAGCCTCTGACTGTGTTTATGTATGAAGGCACCTTGTTAGGAAACTGCTTTCAGACCGGCTTCAAAACGCACCATAACATCATGTCTAATGACCCATTTTACAACAAATTCAAGTGAACTTCAGAGAAAACAAAGCAGATGCTCAAGGCTGGAACATACTACACATCTTTCCCCAAATTAGCAGTCTGGACGAGTCAAAGCTTCTAGCTAGAAGTCAGAGTTGACATTTCACACGCACACAAAAAAAAAACCCTGAATACAAATAATGGGTATGATTTCTTTTACTACAGACTATGATTCTCAATCCATTTGAAAGTTATCCAACATATTTTGAGCTGATTTTAGAACATGCATCATAACGTATAACTTGCCTGATAACACAACTAACCTCACGCTTCAATCTGTAAAAGCAGTAGTGAGTGCTTCAACCCCCCCGAGACCGCATCCAAACGCTCTTGCCTCATTTTGTAACTCAGCATACAGAGTGGCAACAACTACTGCCATCAGCTCCTGTACATCCATGCTTGTTTACATCAGTCATGCATCTCCGAGCAACAACACGCATGTTTCTTTGTGAGTTTGAATGAATGATGAATAAATGATGCATTTATATAGCGCTTTCTGTATTGCTGCACACCCAAAGCGCTTTACATACATGCGAGGGGGGGTCTCTCCTAAACCACCACCAGTATGCAGCATTCACTTGGATGATGCGACAGCTGCCACAGGACAACGGGGCCAGTGCGCTCACCACACACCAGCTACAGGTGGAGAGGAGAGAGAGAGTCATAGAGCCAATCGAGTGTATGCGCTCACCACACACCAGCTACAGGTGGAGAGGAGAGAGAGTCTTGAAACGAGAGCGCCGCGCCACGCCACGTCAAGGTATCGCACACCAGACACATTCGATACTAATAATTACCTGAAGCTGAACAGTCCAGTCATAGAGCCAATCAAGTGTATGCGTTCACAACACACACCAGCTACAGACAGTGGAGAGTCAGACATGCGAGAGAGCCCCATAGAGCCAATCAAGTGTATGCGCTCACCACACACCAGCTACAGGTGGAGGGAGAGAGTCAGAGCCAATCAAGTGTATGCGCTCACCACACACCAGCTACAGGTGGAGAGGAGAGAGAGTCATAGAGCCAATCAAGTGTATGCTCTCACCACACACCAGCTACAGGTGGAGAGGAGAGAGTCATTGAGCCAATCAAGTGTATGCTCTCACCACACACCAGCTACAGGTGGAGAGGAGAGAGTCATTGAGCCAATCAAGTGTATGCTCTCACCACACACCAGCTACAGGTGGAGAGGAGAGAGTCATTGAGCCAATCAAGTGGATGGGGATTATTAGGAGGCCATGATTGACAAGGGCCAGTGGAGGGAATTTGGTCAGGACACCGGGGTTACACCCCTACTCTTTACAAGAAGTGCAATGGGATTTTTAATGACCACAGAGAGTCAGGACCTCGATTTAACATCTCATCCGAAAGACCTATTTGCAATTGAGAGTCACTTGGTTTTTCTGGGCTTATAAGCAGAACCGTCAAAAATGATAAATTAAACAAAACATGAAAACATGGCCAAGTCAAAGCACAGATCTAGTATTTCAATCCATATTAATCCTTGGGAGACTATGCAAGAAACCCCTCGAAAAATCACAACATTTAAATGAATTAAGCGGTCAACATTTCTCCTAGTCAAAGTAAGACAATAACTGTGCGTTCACACCGCAGGCGGCGAGAGAGTGTCAAAGTGGCCGGAAGTCATTCATTTTCAATGTGAGCCGGCGGCAAGCTTCGGCGAGAACGGCGCGGCGAGTCTTGGACGGTGAGAGCATCGAGAAGAGTTGAAATCAGGTCAACTTTATGGTAATGAGCTATGACGCGGTTCGGCGGCAACCAGTCAGAATGTAGAAGTCCTCCGCTCGAGAGGATTCCAGAGAACGCAGTCCTGTAAACTTTGGTTCTGACCGCGTTAGTTCCTAAGAATTTTAGCGCTAGAATCCTTTGTTTTTCAGCGGGAATGCTATTAATTTCCTCAAAACAACAGATTTGACCAATTACATTAAGGCTACACTTCAACCAGGACAGTTTGTAATGTAGGCTGCGCACAAATTAACGTTAATGTTAATTAAAGACCAAGGCTAGAAACGTCTCCTATAAACTGCATGCTGAAATTAACCATGAACACAAAAGCCACACCAAACAAATGGCTTTTAATTGGTTTATTTCGTTAGCAAACATGCAACTATAATTGTTAAGTTTCCATCGATCAATTTCTTACTTTCACATTTAAAATATTTCATGAGGTTAACCTATAGCCTACTTGTGGTCAGTCTGCACAAGATCAACGTGCTTGTTTGCTCTGCGGCTTCTTTAAATACATGAAGCATTCGATCTATGTCAGAGCTTCCACAAATCTTTCTACAGCATTGCTGGCAGGGCGGCCAGGGCGAATTTTGACGCTCTTGCCGGCGGCGGTGTGAACGCACACACAGTAAGAAGCACCTGCCGAAAAAAAGTTTTTACTTTAACCATTATAGTGAATGAAGCTGTAACTGACATACTTTAGATTTTTGCCCTTTTAACAATATTTCTTTGTAAATACAGTGGTTCGCCTTTCTCGTTGAGTTGGAGCAGTGAAGATAAAGCACTCGGAAATTTGTGTATTCATTAGAGTGTGTTGACGTCACGTGCACCACCGCCGGTGGCAATACACAACCGCGGTGACAACCGACCACCGCCGTACGCGGTTTCACAGCCACCGTCACAGCCCTATGCACAGCATAACCTACATTCACATATTTGCATGTGTTTTTATAGCCTTCAATTTGCACATTGCTCTGGCATGAACCTGGAATGCAGAGAAATGCTTCACTTTACCCAACCGGAGCAGCAGGACCCCCACCGTCTCTCAGCAGGACTGGCCGACTAACCTCGCTCCCATACACTGCTACAACAACACACCACAACAGACCACAACATCCGCGCTTTCGTTGTGTTCCTGACAGCTCTTGAATGCAAGTGTTCACAAGAGTGCTGTGGGTCTGATAGGTTGTGGACATTGTTCCTGATCATATTCCTGCACCTCCATCACGGGGCACTTGTGTACCTCCCATCCACACACACACACACACACAGCTCTAATGTCATGACGATTGAGCCGTGAGCTCTGATGATGAGAGGTGCTGGAAGTGGAGCACAGGCCCTGCAGGGGATGGGGAACCCAGGACTCATGGACCGAGCTGGAAACACAGGTGGAGCACAGGCCCTGCAGGGGACAGGGAACCCAGGACTTGTGGATCGAGTTGGAAACACAGGTGGAGCACAGGCCCTGCAGGGGATGGGAACCCAGACTCATGGACCGAGCTGGGAACACAGGTGGAGCACAGGCCCTGGATTGGGGAACCCAGGACTCATGGACCGAGCTGGAAAACACAGGTGGAGCACAGGCCTGCAGGGGATGGGGAACCCAGGACTCATGGACCGAGCTGGGATGGGGAACCCAGGACTCATGGACCGAGCTGGAAACACAGGTGGAGCACAGGCCCTGCAGGGGATGGGGAACCCAGGACTCATGGACCGAGCTGGAAACACAGGTGGAGCACAGGCCCTGCAGGGGATGGGGAACCCAGGACTCATGGACCGAGCTGGAAACACAGGTGGAGCACAGGCCCTGCAGGGGATGGGGAACCCAGGACTCATGGACCGAGCTGGGAACACAGGTGGAGCACAGGCCCTGCAGGGGATGGGGAACCCAGGACTCATGGACCGAGCTGGGAACACAGGTGGAGCACAGGCCCTTCAGGGGATGGGGAACCCAGGACTCATGGACCGAGCTGGAAACACAGGTGGAGCACAGGCCCTGCAGGGGATGGAGAACCCAGGACTCATGGACCGAGCTGGAAACACAAGTGGAGCACGTACACAAACACACCGGACATGCTGTAAAAGCAGCCATGCTTATAGAAGACACAATTAAAAAACTATTATTAATAATATAATAAAATGTGATACGAATATCACCACAATTCTGCCATAATACCATGGAAACAATCTAGAGTTACCCGAGAAAATACATGGTAAATTCTCCTGTTTTCTCTTAGTTTGTTGAGAATATCGGCATTGTTTCGTCGTTCATTAAAATTATTTTAAATCACCAAAACACTGGTGGTTTGTGTCGGAGAACTCTGGATCACAGTGCTGTTTAATAATGGGCACGTGATCGAGAGCGGACAGCAGTACACACATTTGCTCTGAGATCTCGCCATGCTGTCTTTAAGCCAAGCTAGTAATTGGTCGGCGCAATGCAGTTCAAATGAGCATTGCGGTTTGTAATTTAACGTTTCTCATAAGCAAATGGCAGCACTTATCACTTAGTCGAACTGGTAGCAGCACCAGCGTGACCTCTAACAAAAAATAGCCATGAGACTATATTCATGAGACATTCAGTTCACAAATAGCATCAGCTTCATTTGAAACAGATATTTTAAGAAATATCCAGACATGTTTGGTGCAACCAAAGCTCACAAAGAGAGAAACTCGGACGTGATTTTTTTTGTCATATCAGCTAATGGTATTACTCAACTCAATGAATCAAAAGTTGATAAAAATCAAATCACATATTTAGACTAAATCCCATTCCGATCCATAACTGAAGCTCCACGTGCACTGATCACATGATGACCTACATACCTCTGCACGCTGGTTTAACACGAACACCAGCTCTTACACAAAACATGTTAAACATTTACTCCATCCTCAGAATGAACTCTCTGGGTCAGTTTTAACTCAGATAAAGAGTAACTTTACAGTCAACATCCTTGTTAATAAATGATGTCAATGGTGCTGACAAAGCACAGGTTTCTTGAAAAGATAATAATGACATATGAATAAAGTCTATATTTAACTCCCCTTCATACTCCAGAGCTCGTTCACACCGCTGGAGTGATTAAACGCTTTCTAGGTCACACACAGTCAAAACATTATTTCATGTCTCATGACATTCTGTTCATTTTTAGGATTTCAGGGAACAAAAAAAAGAGATGCGTCTAAAGTTTGTGTAATTTCTACATTTATTTTAGGATAGACTAGACCAATAACAAAGTAAACAGTAAACAAATTACTTGTTTGCGTAATAAACCAAAATTAAAAAAATAAAAAAATAAAAAAATATATATAGGACAATTAAAAAGGAAAATCTTCTTTGGTCTTTTCAAAAGGATGTTACATCAGAAAACTAGACTGATGTTTTTTTCTTTCAATTTCTTTTTACATCAAACTAGCGAGAAACTATTTTGAGCAGAAAAAAATATAAGAGTTTAAGCGAGACCCAATGGCAAACAGTCTGCCATCCACGGTACATCCAGATTGTCTTTGTTTTCCTTAGTGGGAGAAACCAATGTACCACAGTTCAATTTCAGATTTGAAATAAAGTTAAAGTTCAACTAAACCCATGCTGCCACAACAACAGACCAGCATGCAACAAAGAGGTCACTGGTTCAATAACAGCACTGCAGTCAGAGACAGTTGTTCTTCCATCCAAACATAAAATGCAATCTGGGACATTGCATGCAAATGTCAACCAATATCCAACCAATCCATATTTGTGAGGTGTGCAACAAATTTACCAACAGCAATACCTCATTGTCCATAGTATTCGAGGTTTCTATTACACAAACAATATCAAAACACATACGTTGTAAATTTCTGCACAACGCTCTAAATTCTCAACCAATTAATTTAAATTATTTGATTTAAGATATTATAATCTGTGTCACACACATTGTGGGCAACACTTATGGAATTATATGAATCAAATGGAAGAATTAAAAATCTCCACTGCTTGTTTGCCAAACATGATCATTTAAACAGGCTGCAGAGAAACGTTGTGATTGGCCTTATTCAATCTGACTGCATTTATATACAACATTTGGGAATGCATTTCTGCCTTTAGCTATCAATTTGAACATTGAATTAAAAAATAGTTTTGCAATCATTTTTTTTATTTATTGCTGAACGCTCTGCTTTAAAGCACCACTGTAACTGCCTTCAAAGTAGATGAATGTAGAGAAGAGTCAGTGACGCATCTAATGAGCAGTTCTCGCTCATCAGCTCTCGTTTAAGCGCTTATTTCTAGCCCTGACTGAACCCTGATCAGCCTGACTCGAAGGACTGGAACAGACAGCTCTCCTAGTATTTTCCGCTGATGGTGAGATGGCTATGGGGCATGAAAGTACAGCGCAGACACTGGTGATGAAGGAGGGACATGTAGTATACTCAGCTCTGAAGTGAGCTGACCATGACACAATATTACAACATTAATAGGTCTTGTTTTTAATTTAGTAATTATAACTTCACTGTAAAAAAGGAGTGTAATTTTAACTGTAAAATACTGTAAAACCGCTACAGGGAATAAAAAAAAAAAAACTATATAGTTCCCATGCTATATACAGGAAAAAAAACGGTAAAATAAATTTCATGTAATTTGTACAGTAAAATACTTCAGTTTTTTTTTTTAGAACTTAAAAACAAATCAACATATAATTTAGTCAAACACTGTAAAGTGATATGTCCAGAATTCCCTGCGGGACACTTCACATCTGAACGTACTCCATTTAAATGTAAAATTTACGCTTTTACTATGAATGTGTTGACAGTTGTTCAGTATTTTTTTTGTACAAAATTATTCTGGCAATCACAGCTGCCCAAATTGTTTTGTAAAAATGTTAACAGTTTTCTTTCCCCTCCAAATCGTGCATCCCTAACAACAATGCAGATACATTGTGGGAAACAGCTAAATGTTATGTTTTCTGTAATTATTTATTTATAACCGTTCATTTATGTTGCAACAGTGAATTGAATATTAATGCAACACATTCGACCTAATCGGTATAACTGTTGAATAGTAGACTTGGCAGTAAACTTTTCTTGCAAGGTTAATTTTAAGTTAAATCAGCTAAACTAACATCTTAATAGTTCTCACTATAAACATATCCAAGCACATTTGAGCTTTTGAATATCTGTATCGTTTTTGGTCCAATTATGAAACTTTTGTACTATTTACAGTCTAAACCATCAGGGTTTCTTCCATGCATCTATTTATATAGAAGACACATAAAGGGCTATATTTCCATGAGTAAGCTCACATGCACTTCCAGTGAGGGAGAGTGGGCAGCGTCCAAAAGTAAAAAGGCCAAACCACGAGTAACTTTTTGACCCCGGTTGTGGGAGTGGAGGTCAGGTTACATTGGCAGTCCATGTAGGAGTTACGAGGTTACTAGCTCACAGTGCTGGAAAGCACAGCAAAGACAAACTACCAGCACAGTCCATCTCCATTAAAAGAGTCTTTCCGGCAGCATCCAGAGAAACCAACAAACACTGAAGTAGGGGGAAAAAATAAAAGAGTAGACAAACAAGGGTAGAGACTCGGGAAAAGGTCAATGGAGATTAAACCCAACCTCAAAAGAACAGAGTAAAACAAAAGACAATGGAAGAACAATGTCCCAGGACAGCTGCCCGAACAGACGCTGGGAGGAGGCCATGCTAACGTCAAACATACTGAACTTTACTTTAGCTAAAAGGAGGCACGAGAGGCCAGAGGGATTGCGAGGTGGTCAAGGGACACTTGGCCATTTTCTATTTTGGCCCCAGAGCTGGGATCCTCCTCATTATGACAACAGCGCTGGCGTTTCACAATGCTTCTCTTTGTGTCGCCTCCTAAGCCCATGGATTCCGTGCCCGTCCGCAGCACCAATCAACTGACAGTCACTCCCAATTTACAGGCCGAATCAAGTTTCCCGCTGACAGTCCCCAGAGGCCAACGAGACGCTGGGAAAATCGATGGCCCTTTCCCATGCCGTTACAACACACAGTATGTCAACAGCCCTCATTGAACGTGGTGGAGAGGACTGTGTACAACCAACACGCTCCAAACGAGGAAGTCAGAGACGTTTGCACTCTAGGCATATGACGGCCTAACATGGTCATGTTGCAATTAATTGTTCACGCTTTTATCACTATAATGAATTTAAGTTGCAAAAAAAAGTGGTCATAATACAGTATGACAGGTGTAATAACTTTTTCTTATAACAAAAAAGAACTGAATATTTAAATGCAACAGAGCAATACACAAAAAATGAATAAAGTAAAACATTTCCCACAGATTAAAGTGCAAAAGATTTATAAAGACAAATAGGTAACACTTTACAATAACATTAATTAATGCATTAACATTAACAATGAGCAATAGATAAATTTGCTACAGAAGTTATTCATATTTGTTAAAAAACACAACTGTTAGATCATGTTAGTTTGAGATCATTAAATAACACTGTTGCAATTTTTCATTTTGATGTGTTATTGATTATTGAAATTACCCAAGATTAACGAATGTTTATTATAACTTTTCATTGGCAGTTTGTTATCCAATTAATTAACTAATGTTAACTATTGGAGCCTTAAAGTAAAGTGTCTCAGATCAATAAAGAATCAACATGTTTTCAAATAATATAGTCCAGATTCAAAAATATATTTGAAAATAAATAGCCTATTAAGTCTAAATATTTAAGTATTTGGCACGTTTACGAACACCCTAGCGAATACACAAATCTGAATGGCTATTTAAATCATATGAATAAGTTTCAGAAACAGAAAGTTTGTTTACAGGGGTTTCCGGGAGAAAAGGCTGCATTTCTGCTGCTGTTCAGCGCCATCTGCTGTCAGAGCGTGAATGTGCATTTTCATTCAGTGAGTCTCCTTCATATGTTCTGCCATGCACTCTCTCATCTGTGCTTGTTTACATCAGAGTGCACACGCGCCTTTGACTCAGCATACAGCGGTTGTGCATTGGAACCAGTTGATGGGAAAAGTATTCTAAAAAATCAGAATAATCTGCAACAAATAACAATTCACGTTATTTTGAAGTCCCCACAATAACAATATTGTGCATATTCATTACCGAGATATAATCGCATTACTGAATACGTCCAACTCGGACCAATGTCCAAAACCTCTGAATATGAACAGAGAGTGACTGAACATGGCTTAAGACATTTCCTTTGTTTTCAGAGCGCGTTTACTTATACCATGGGTGAGTTTGAGGGCATCTCGTCGAGGCCTGCCACATGATCTGTTGTTTTAACCAGTAATCTGGGCCTAATTAGTCACGCTCCCATGTGTTTACTTTTCACATGTAATCTCCAGCTTGCCTCGTCCTGCTGTTAACTAAACAAAACCTGAGAGGAGGGGGACCCCGTGCCTGCAGACAGGGCCTAATGGGTATGGAAATATCCGGGCCTTTGTGTCCGGCGTCCAGGCGTGATCATTCAGCTAACCCTGGGCTTTAAACACGCAGTTCCTGGTGGCCAT